>JAJJMA010089024.1:0-14267 GCA_023529015.1 Papaver nudicaule
TGGATATATGTATAGCTACATTAGATCGATATATCGCCATTAAAGCCCAGGATAACTTATAGGTTCTGGAAGTTTTCACTCGGGCAGTTTTGAATTATTAGTCTAGCTACTGTTTATTATGGTGCTTGTGTTCGATTCGCGGTGCTCCTTTGTAATATTTGAAAATAAATTTATTAATTGTTTTCATTTGGTGACGATGTAGGTTTGTTGCGCAGAGAAACAAACCCATTACTTGAAGCTAATACTAATACGAATGATTTTAGATTTAGAAAGCAAAAAGGGAAGCCATTCTAATCTGCCGAATTGCACAAAAATACCCAAAATTTGGGTGTGTCTTCCAAAAATATACCTTCTAAAAATTAATACAAAGAAATACCCATGTCTACCGATTTTAGCCCTCAAAGTCTACACCCTAAGTACAAATTTTTGTGGTCAACCAAGATTGACCACGATGATTAAGGTCTACACCTTTATATCTGAAGTCTAGACCTTAGGAAAAGTTTATTTTTGGAATTGCCAAAGTGTAGACCTTGTGTTTATCATAGTCTAGACTTTATAAAAAATGTTATTTTTGGAATTTCAAAAGTATAGACCTTTACTTCCCAAGGTGTAGACCCTAAATTAAGGGTCGCCACATAGGCGCCATGTAGATTTAGAATGGTCTAGACCGCCAATATTAGAGTCTAGACCGTGCATATTAAGCGTCATGTAGGATCAGAATGGTCTACACCTCAATACCAAGGTCTGCACCATCAACCCTATAGTCTACACCTTTGAATCCATAGTCTAGACCCTGATGGCATTTCTGTAAAAATAATAGGGGTCAAGGTCTATAGTAGTCATCAAAGGGTAGTTTTATGTATTAAATTTTAGAAGGTATATTTTTGGAAGAACTCTCTGAAAATGTGCTATTTTTGTTGATTTCTGGTTCTGATGATCGTTATAAGATAGAAATCGTGAATGTGAATTAGGATTTGCAAACGATTATATATACTTAAATGGAGGACTAAATTCATGGATAATTGGATAATTATTCAATTATTCAATGGATAATTGGAAACAACAAGTAATTTTATTCAATTACAAAATAAAGTTTATGAACAAAGCAAACCAGTCGTATACAAATATCGTAATAAACAATATAGTCCAGAAATTTTAAACAGCAGGAACTCACCAAAGATATCCCTTAATACAAAAACCGGTTAATATAGGACCAAGTACCATAATAAATATATCCGTTAATACGAAAACCAGCGTAACCAAGAACAAATAAAATGAGCTTTCCTGCATCCTTTGCGTCCATACTGAAGAAGAGCACTTTGACGTAATTCATAACTCCGATATGGTGGTGCCTCGTTCTCTTTCGTAGCTTAACTATCTTCCATCTCAAAGTCCTAATGAAGTACATAACTTCCAAGATGCAGCAGACTCCAAAAAATACTTGGAATATAACAAAAATTGATATTCCCTCGTAAAAACCCGGCATCATAGCTATTAATATAGACAAATAACTTGTGGCAATGCAACCTATTGAAATGCACATCAGCAAAACAAGAGTTCGAACTTGGGTGACAGAAGATTCGAATATAAACCCACATATGACCATAAATATTATGATCAGAGACGCAAAAAATGCAACTGCATTAGTAACCATGTAAACCACGTAGTGGTTTGGCCATGTATAAGCCAATATAGGAGTTCCAGCGTACCGTATGAGATAAGGGAAAAAACCACCTCTACTACTATTAATAGCCATGCCATCATAGAATGAAACAATATCAGTGAATATGAAATCTTCCAGGACTAAACCTTTTCTTGTCATCTGTTGATAGTATGCATCCCTCCCATATGTGCTCCTTAAGTTCTTCACCAAATATTGAATGAATGGATAAGCTGTATTTTTCTCTCCTTTAATTGTGTTGTTGCGCATACGCCAAGTCCAATAACCGGGTTTGATTTCCGCAGGATGATGCAAGTTTTCTTGTACGTAACTTTCCAAACCACCCGATATAGAGGCGCTAAACATATGATCAAGATAATATGCAAAAGTAACGGGGTCAGTACTAGAGTTAACTTTGGAATCATCTTGCCATACCCCACCTGGTGGGTTCATTGCAGCTTGAAAGGCGATTCCTGCTATCAATGTCGCCACCACCATTAATGCATTGACCCTGTCTTTCACCTCAGAATAATCACCATTTTTGGACAAAGTTTTACTCTGACGCTTGTCGTGGCGTATGTGGTAACCATAGAACCCATATTTTAGATCATCCTTTTGAGCTTGCGATAACATATTTAAGGCTCTGAGGCCCTTCTTGTTTTCGATCTTTGTATTAATTCTCACAGTATTATTCAGCACTAAATAATTCGTAATCTGCAAACACAATAATGTTAATCAATACCCCAATTTATGTTGTAAGCATGAATGATACGTTGAGACGAGAAAATATGTTATCAGGGAATCAGAGATTGAGAATAATAAGTTTTAAGCCGTGTATACCTTCATATTACCCATTTCCACAGCAAGGTGCAAGATTGTGTTTCCATCGTTGTCAGTTGAGTCAATAGATATTGAATTTGGGTATGGAGGTTGCGCAGGCACCAAGTAGCCTGCCAATAGCTTAAGAGTCTTCAACTCGGTGTTACCTTTGACACACAAGTGTAGTATAGTCTCACCATTATGATCATTCGTCATGTGAATTGCCTCCGGTAGTCCTTCTTCCATTAGTAGTTTCATGATCTCCACTCGATTCTTCGTAGCTGCTAGATGTAGAGGAGTTCTTGCATCTTCATCTTGAACTATACAAGCACTGGGATCGGCCTTCAGCAACAATCTCACCATCGGAAGACTTGTTCTCACAGAAGCAAGGTGAAGTGGAGTAAATCCATTTGAATCTTGTTTCAACGCAAGATCAAGGCCCCCAGGCTTAGATAGGATTTTCGTTGCAAATTTGATGTCACCGGACATTACCGCTATGTGTAATAGAGTACTACCGAAACTAGTATATGTTTCACACAGATTATTAAGACGAGAGTCTTCTTCATCATTAGAGAACAACCTTTGAAAAGATAAACTCTGCATTTTCCTCCCTCTCTATTTCTGTCTGAACAGTTTACTTTGCCAGTGTGTAGTACATATACCCTATGATGTTTTGTATTCATTTTATTTTTTGTCAATGGAGATTCAGTCCAAATGAATTATTGTTAGCAATGTTAAGGTCCAAGGGTTTGAAATATTCAGAAATTTCTATCAATGTCGACGTTACAAGTGACCAATTTGGTTGGCCTGCTGGCTATATGACATTTTGTATTCATTTTATTGACAATTTCGTCGAGGAGGTGGTTAGCTTTGGCGATGTTAAATGTTAATTAGGAACGGAGTGATCTCAAGGAACATGATCCAAATATAATTAAGGATAGTTGTCTGAGTCTTCAATTATTTCATTATACCAAGTTGTGTTGTGCACCATTAAATCTTCTCAATGGTCATCTTGCAACACGTCTGTTGGCCATATGCCATATATTGTATTCATTTGATTGATAGTTTCTTTGAGAGGCAGTTAGCACCGTGTTGAAAACGAACTTAGCAGTCCTTTGCTTAGTCTCCAAAAAAAAAAAAAAAAAAAAAGTGCAAATATGGAGTACAAAGTGTGTATTTAGTCTAAGATTCGCTGACTCACAAGATTTTTCCAAACAATATGGTGGCTTCAATCTATAATGAATCTGAAAAAAACTTTGACAATGGAATGCTCTTAAACTAGAGACTAATGAAGTTTTAACTTTACTATTTCACACTATAATGCTTTCATACTTGGATCAACTGATGGGTTAGTTTGAAGCCCGCTAGTTTGCCCTTTACATATGTTTAAAATTCACATATACTTTCCTGCAATTTTTAGGGTGATATCTAGACCCCTGGTGGTTAAGTGGTTTGATTTTACCACAACACCTTAAGTCTTCTGAACAACTTGCAGATTTGTTCACTAAGCCCTTGGGAGCTCCTCAGTTTACTAGATTGGCTGGCAAGTTGGGCATTCGTTCAGTCTATTCTAAGTTGTTGAGTCTTTCCTATCTTATAGCTCGATGTAATCTTGTTATCAGTATTCATATTCTTTCGTTTATTGTTATGTACATCATTATCTTTGTATTTTGTAAGTGCTATAAATAGCTATCAATGAAACTCAACTCTACACAGTTTTGAGAGAACCTAAAACTAGTTATCACTATTGTTTTAAAAAGCGGTTCTGCTATGAAGACTCGCCCCTTAATAGTTTAGACAAGGTATTTACTAGCTTTTGCAGAACTGACTACACGTAGCTGTCATGTATGACGACATCAAATTTGCGCAAAATATTCTGCATTTGAGACCTGATATTCTTGCACTGAAAAAAGACTCCAATGGATTTACTCCACTTAATATTGCTTCTGCGAGAACAAGTCTTCCTATGGTAAAATTGTTGCTAAAGGCTGCAATGTCAAGCAAAAAAAGAAAAAAAACTTCCACTGCCGGGGGCAGTGTCAAGCATGATCCACCTCCCCGAAGATGTGATCCATGAGATCCTTACAAGGCTACCTGCGACATGGACCCTTAATTGTAGGTTTGTATGCAAGTCATGGTTTTCTTTGATTTCTAAAAGCAGTTTTGTTAAACAGCATATTGATCATACTGTCCACGTCAAAAAACAATCTCAGTTTATGTTTCTGACCGAAGATGCGACCACCAAACCATACCAATATCCACTATTAAGCACTCAAAATTATGACGATGCACTATATTCTTCTTCTTTCACGTCAACGGAGGATTATAAATGGGTTGAAAGGGATCCCCCTTTCATGGACTTGGCTATTCCAATTTCCTTGTTGGGAACTTGTAATGGTTTGATTTGCATCATGTTTCAAACTAGTATGGTTGATGGGGTGGTGAACTTCCTCGTTATTTGGAACCCGACAACTAGAGAATACAAGATACTACCACATTCGCAAACCAGAGTAACAGACCCCAAATCTTCTATTTATTCCTTTGGCTACGATCACATGAATGACGACTACAAGCTCCTAAAAGGCAAATTCTCGCAAGATGGTTCTGTGAGGTGTCCACCAGGTAAGGAGCTGAGGTATACTCGTTACAGTCAGATTCATGGAGAAGCATTGAGACCATCCCTTATCATATGCGCAAGTATATCCCTTTTGATAGTGTATCTGGGGTGCCTGTCAATGGACGCCAGCACTGGTTAGCTACAAGAAGGACCCATATAAAGGAGCTGGTGTAAGAGACATCCCCAACACCATTACTAGGCAAATTCTTAATGTCTCTTATAAGATTCTTATTTTCCCATCTCACAGCATATTCATCAGAAGTAATTGACTGCACCACAACGTAGATTGCCCACACATTCTAGAGTTTCTGGATCTAATTAAGCAGCTCCCTGCACAGTTACGAACTTACGATGCCCCGTGCCGCCACCAGCAGGGCCGGTCCTGGACAGGTGCGGAAAGTGCAACGCACAGGGCCCGATCCTGCCCAGGGCCTTTTTCTAGCTAATAACCATCAATTTCAAGCCCAACTTTTTAATAGTCCAATTCAATTTTAACATTTTATAGGGCTTTTCATTAACAAAGCCAGTTCATGCCCAGAATATTACTCCCTCCGTCCCATTTTAAATGTCCGCTTAGACTAAATCAAAAAAATAAAAAGACCAAAATACTTCCTAATATACTCTTATTAAATATTATACAGTAGAACCTCGATAAATTAATGACCTCAGAACCGGTAAAAAATATTCGTTTAGCGAGGTTATTTATTTATCCATAAATGAATATTTTGTTCATTTAGATATTAATATGTATCAATATAAATGAAGAGGTACAAATAAAATTATATTCATATTGAATACTACGTGTCTGAAGAAAATACTATATGATATAATATTTAGCCATTTTGAAGTCGACCCACAATATCTTGAAAAGATTATCATTCAGATGCTATTAATTTTTCTACTATGGCATGGAAATTTGATGTGACGGCAAATTGTTTCCGCCATTGTAATATTCGATCTGAAGAAATTAATGTTCCGGCATGGACAATTAGAAAAAGATATCCAAGAATTAACTGATGTCATTTCTAATTTACGTTATAGAAATGCGATGAAAGTCGAACATCTATTGAACATTCATTATTTTGTTAAAAAAATTGTGAAAAAATACAAATTTTAGCAAGTGTAAGGCGAGTGTCTAAAAACCAAACCCATCAACTAAATTGGAACGGAGGGAGTAATAAATTTTCTTAGTCCCAACTAGGCTTGCGTAGGCTAATTTTTTTCTCGCTAAAATAATAATCTCTCTAAAATAATAAAATTTTTTGGTCCCAAGGCTATTATTTTATAGAAGTTATACTGTATGTTTTTGTAGAGCCTTTAAGGACTAAAAAATATTATTCATTAATGCATTTAGCGAAGTTATTCATTTATCTCCTTTGCCCAAGTCGGGACCGGAGAAAAATATTTATTTGGCGAGGTTATGCATTTATCGAACATTCTTTTATCGAGGTTTCTACTGTATTATTGTTAAAATTAATTTTGCAATAATACATGGGCCCTAAGATCAAGTTTGCACAGGGCCCTTCAGGACTCGGGATCCACTTTCGCCGCTAGTACCAAAATAAAAATCTAAAAAGGGCTCGGGATCCGCTTTCGCCGCTGATTCCTTTATACCGAGCCGACTCAAAGTGCCCTGCTTGTTTCACTGGGTGTTTGGATACCTTTGGAGATCATGTTGTTCATTGAAAGGTAGACGCAGGGTTTTAATATAGACATAATCATGTGAGGGATACTTTGTATGATGTGTTGTGGAGAGCAGGTATCTCGGCGAAAAAAGAAGCAGCTGTCAATTTTTTGACAGACCCACTTGAAGGAAGATCAACACTAAGCCCGACAGATGTTCTCATTTTTGGGTGGATCACCGGGAAACACGCATGTGTCGACTTTACTGGAGTGTCTCCGTTAGCCAATGCAGCGTATAGTTCGTTTACAGTTGGACAAGCAGCTCTTAGGGCTGCCTCGGGTAAGGTTTCGAAACATGAAAAGGCTTGTCAGGATATTCCCTTTGCTTTCGTTACTTTTGGCTTTCTAGCTCCCGAGGCGGTTGGACTCCTCAAGAGAGTACAAAAAGTCATGCATAGCAATATCATGACTCCAGAGTACAAAAACTCATGCATAGTAATATCATGACTCCAGGATCGAGAGAGTTTGTATTTCATAGAATAGACTTTGCTATTCAAAATAGGTTTGCGGCGCAATTTGTTGCTCGCTTGCCTTCTAAGACGATGTAATTGACGTGAAATTAAAAAAGGGCAAGTAGGCCATCTGGTTTACTGTGCCACCGACTTAGGGTCATTTTTGGAAATGAGAAAACAACATCTATCAAAACCCTAAATCCCCAAATTGAACCCTTCTCCTACATTGAAAACTCTAATTCCATCCGAAGAGAAGAAGAAGAAGAAGGAGGCATGTCCATGTTGAAACTTCCAGAAGAGATTCAGGTAGATATCTTTGTAAGATTACCTGTGAATTCAATTCTAGCATGTAGATGTGTATGTAAGCCCTTGTGTAGTCTACTGACTAAACCTAATTTCATCAAGAATCACCTCCATCGTTGTTCTATTCACTCCAGGAAAAACCCTAGGCTCATGGTTGAGCATTTTCGATACCATAAACAACATCCTAAAAACTTTATGATTTACTCTGTAGACTATGAATCAATCTTGTCATCATCATTACTTACACATTTATCCTTTGTATCATGGAAAGGAGCTCTTGTGATGGATTTCCCATTCGAGTATGAGGCAAGTCTTGCTTTGAGGACCAAGAAAAAGAAATATGAGTTCAGATTTTTAGGGTCTTGTGATGGTTTGATTTGCTTACTCATTTCTACTGTTGTTACAAGTGAATTCGATGATGAAGAGGATCATAATAGTACTAGTGTATTGTGCATTTGGAACCCCACCACTAGGGAATATAAGGAAATATCACTGCCGATTTGTGATGATGATTTGTTGGTTTCAAAAGAATGTAATTACATCGTCAGGTATGGATTTGGTCATGATAGCAGTACTGACGAATACAAATTGGTGAGAATCTCTGGTTCTTTTAAGATTGAGGTTTACTCAATGGGTTCGGATTCATGGAGTACAAGTCAGACAACCTCCGTTCCTTACTCGTTTCCTGCTGCTGCTGATAACGGTTTGCTGTTCAAGGGATCTCTTCATTGGTTAGGCACTACTACTACTACTTCCAACCTAGAATCTGAAGTTATAGTTTCTTATGATGTTAGCAGTGAGAGACTCGTGGATTTCAGTTTTCCCGAAGAGGCTAGGCCATCTTCAAGTCATATAAGAGTGCATAACAATCTGGGAGTATTGGGAGACTGCTTATGTTTAGCTTCGGTTATCAGATATTCCAGAGTAGACCTTTGGGTGATGCAGGATTATGGGGTGACAGACTCTTGGACCAAACAATTCACTTGTACCCAACAGCCTCTGCCAAATGTGGCGTATTCATTTTTCAAGCCGATATGGTGTTTGGAAAGTGGAGAGATTCTTGTACAAACGAACCGGCAGGAAGTAATATTGTATGATCCAAAGATGGGAATAGCTAGAAAGGTTGGCATCTGGGGTGTTACTATGGGCAGCATTCTAGATTGGTATGTCGAGAGCATAGTTTCTGTTAAATCAGGTACTTACGTGGAGAAAAACGAAAGGTCTACCGATGGAGACATGAAGAAGAAGAAACGGAGAGCGCCAAAAGTAAATGTGAGTGCACACTGGACTGATGATATGGAAAAGGAATTATGTGAACTGTTGATTGAACAAATGGTTAGTGGCAGTATTCCTGGGAACGCCGCCACTTGGACTCTTGTTAAGAATGAATTCAATAGAAAAATGGAGAAGCATTTGACTGTACCTCAGATAAAGAGTAGGTATTATATGTTGAGGTCTAGGTACAAAGAAATTTTGAGATTTATGTCGTCAGGAGGTTTGATTTGGGATACAGATGAGAAAAAAATCCTAGTCGACAACGAAAGAGTGTGGGATGCATATGTCAAGAAAAACCCTGATGAGGCGTGCTACAGAACATTAAGCTGCCCCATTTTTGAAGATTTGTGTGTCCTTTTTGGTGATGTCCCAGCAGAGAACATTGATGTCGAAACACCAAATCTGCCATCCAAGAAACATCGGTCATCTGGTTTTCATGGAGAAGTTGAAGTGGGTGAAACGTCTAATAGCGAATTTTAATGATCGGGGAAAGCAATTACCTCCTTGGTCAAAGCAATTCAGGCTTTGATGATGCGACCACAGGGAAATATGTTTCGTCTACAGACCTACTAAACGACTCCTACTCCATACCAAGAATTTGCAGTATCTCTTGAAGGTGTGAGTATCCGCAGTATGATGGCTGCACTAGAGAAATTTCAGGTATTTATGTTATTAGAACCTGGTTTGCAAAAGGTATTGGGTCATAGATTTTAGGAGAGGTTTGATTTTAGTCAGGAACTTGCTCTGTAACTTGTTTTCTTTTGGCTTTAGTTCCAATACTCGGTCTTTAGACTGACATAACGTTTGGGATAAGCCTGACCATTTTATATTTGATTAAACTGTCACCTCCCAATATATCCAATTAATACCTGCAAACCGCCAGCCATGGTTACACATAACTATGGTTACGCAAGGATTTAACGTGGTTCGGCCCGGATGAATCCCATAGAGAGGGATATTTTATTGATTTTTGTATACACCAATTTTCTAGGGTTAGAAAACATATCCATTTTAGGGTTTTGGTCCCGTCTATTTATATTGTTGTATTTGTGGGATAAACCCTAATTTTGAGATAAACTTCATCCAAAAGTAATTTGGCCTGCAAGACTTCTGGAAACTTCTAGAATCTTCTTCTGGGCCAGCTGAAATGGACATGGGCCAGACGGGCTTGGCTACCGGAATATAGACCCATTTTATATATGGTACAAACACCTTGATTTTGATCTGTGTCACTTTGACTAGAATGAGTAAATCAGTGAAGGTGTCATTCCAGTAACAACTCCAAATTCGAGAGTCAAGACCAACAACATCAGCTGTAAGTTTCCACAACTCTCAATCACCTACTTTGAACTTGTCTAAGGCATCATATTTGAAAGTTGAAACTGTTTATGGTTGTGCATTCAATTTTGTGCACTTAATCCCACTGGTGCCCTTGAGCCTCTGATAATGTATCTTCTCAAATGTGATTCACAGTCGAGTCAGTCATGACATTTAAGAAAACCGGTGTGACTTGTGAATCAGATGGGTCCGACTTTGACGAAAGTTAGATCAAAAATATGATCATTTGAGTCGAGGGCCCAGGGCCAGTCCTGAGGACGTGCATGCAGCAAGTACATCGCATAGGGCCCTGCTAAGCGTTCATTGCTGACATGCAGTCCTATACTTTATATTTTAGGTATGTATACAAGAATTTACTTTTAACACCATAATTTGTTCGTGCAGTTCTATACTTTATATTTTAGGTAGAATTACTTTTACCACCAAAATTTGTTGTACGTCTAGGCTTCACAGCAGCTTCTTGTAAACCTATTCTTTGGTCTATCGATAAAATGGCGTATACAAGAATTTACTTTTAAAAAGTTGGCTAGAAGACACCAGAGGTCCAGAAGTCAGTGGCCGAGTCAGATTCAGAGGCCGAGTCAGTAAAAAACAAACACAGTCTAAATTAGAACTCATCATTCGAAAAAATTCTTCTCTCCGTTTCTATACAAATTTAAGAAACCAGAATAGGAGCCAACGAATCAATAATGGTATTTCAGATCTAGTACCAACTACTGAGTTGGACGAAAAAAAATTAATACCACAATCTAAGTGAAGTCCATACTTATATAGGACGTGTAAAAGACTGCTGGTTTTAAAACCTAATGCCAGTTAGGACGTGAGTCTTTGAGCATCTCACGGCAATAACCAATAACTTCTCTGACACCTACCGAAGATTTTTAAAAACCAGGACGTGTGAAACACTGCTGGTTTTTAATTTCTTCGAACATGGATGTTCCAAATAAAATTACCAACAGGCTTGATAGTTGTCACGACATGTTATACTTGTTGATTATTAAATGAAGCAGCCAATAATGCTAATTTTGCTCAAGTTTAAAGTCAATGTGTCTTCTGTTCGTTATAAAATGAAATAGAGTTAATCACGGAGATAGAGACGAAAGAAAATAATGGTGAGGCTATCAGAGATATCGCAAAAAGTTATTGATTATTGTCGTGATTTATTTTATGACTCACGTCTCAATAATCTAGATGAGGTATCTTCTGGTTTTGGTAGAACTCCGTTACACATGGCAGTTATGTCTGGCGACAAAAAATTTGCGAGAAATATCTTATCTTTGAAACCTGGTCTTGCATCGATAAAAGACAACCGAGGATGGACTCCGCTCCATCTTGCTTCAGCGAAAGCAAGTATTCAGATGGTGGAATTGTTGCTAAAGGCCGAACCTGATGCTTGTGTAGCTATTGATGGAGCTGGAAGAACACCTCTACATCTTGCAGCTATGAACAACCGAGTGGAGGTCATGGAAGCACTAATGGAAGAAGGACTACCCGAAACAATTCGCCTAAGGAATGAACAAAACGGTGAGACCATACTACATTTCTGTGTTAAAAATAATTGTAGCATTGAGACCCTGGAGCTATTGGTAGACAAGTTGGCGCTTGCAAGGACGTCAAACCCAGATATTATTATCAACTCCAGGGACAGTAGTGACAAAACAGTCTTACAGCTCGCTGCAGATATGGGGAAAACTGAGGTACATTTAAAGTTTGTCATATTTTGTTTCATGAGAAGTTGTGTTAATTAGCGCATGTATCTTACGACCAATTAACTGAATTGTGTTTTGCAGATGGTACAGTACTTACTGGAGAGTAGTAATCTAAAACTTGAAATAACTGATCCCGAGTTTAGTGAAGCCTTGAATGCTTTAACACCGGAAAATAAGAATGATATAGAAACCAGGTTTCTCAAGTACGAAAATAACAAGGATAGGAGTAAGACTTTGTCTAAAAATGACGATGAGCAGCAAGGGGTGAAAGAGAGGGTCAATGCATTAATGGTGGTGGCAACATTGATAGCAACAATCGCCTATCAAGCTGCAATGAACCCACCTGGGGGGGTTTGGCAAGACGATTCCAAAGTTGACTCTGGTACCGACCCTGTTAAGTTCGCGTATTACCTTGATCATATGTATTCCTCTTCTATGTCTGGCAGTTTGGGTAGATACATACAAGACAACTTGCAAGATCCTGCGGTTACAAATTCTAGTTTTTGGACGTATCGGTACAACAGAGGAAAAGAGGGAGCCTATCCTACCATTGAATCGTTGGTGAGGAATCTAAGAGAATTATATACGTCTGATACATTTTATCACGATATGACAATAAAAGGTTTAATTTTGGAAGACTTCGTGTTCAGTGATATTGTTTCATTCTACAACGACAGTGCTATTAATAGTACCCGTGAAGGTTTTTTCCCATACTTAATACGCTACGCTGGATACCCTATATTGGCTTATACATACCCAGCCAACTATGTAGTTTACATGGTTACTAATGGAGTTGCGCTTTTTGTATCTCTGATGATAATATTTTTGGTCGTATGTGGGTTTATGATCGAAACCTCCGTTGCCCAAGTTCGATTTCTTGTTGTGTTAATGTGCATTTCAATCGGATGTATCGCCTTCAGTTATATGTCTATCTTACAAGCTATGCTGCCAGATTTTTACATTGAAGCAAAAGGGACCTTTATCATACTCCAAGTATTCTTCGGAATTTGCTGCATTTTGGGAGTTGGGCTCTTCATTTGGAACATGGCACGGAAGATAGTTAAGCTACGAAAGAGAAGGAGGCACCAGCATATTGGAGTTATTAATTACCTTAAAGACGTCTTATTCTTCAGTATGGACGCGAAGGCTGCAGGAGAACTCATTTTGTTTATTGTTAGTTACTTTGCTTTTCGTCTTAATGGGTTTATTTATTTTGGTGTTTGGTACCGTTTTAACCCGTGGTTGCTATAAAGCAGACTCCTATTTGTGGGTTTAGAACCATGTGTGTGTAGGTACCAGCTAGAACTATTAAGAATTCTTGGTCTATTGTTGTTTATTACAGTGTTTGTTGCTTAGGATGGTTTACTGTTTCTTACGGTGTTTGATAATCAATAAAAAATGTTTTTATTCATTTGTGTTCTACTCCCTCGATGATCGAATTGACTAGCTACGGTCGACATTGTAGTTTATAGCCACATACAGGATTCATGGGTTCATATCAAAAAGTGGTGAGCAGTTCAAATCTGAGTCATGAGTCCCAGTAAAATAGATTTGTCATCTCCGAGCTCTTATACCAAGAAATTTATGAATATGTTAGGTGGTTGTCTATTTTCGTGACGACATTGTGGTGTACAGATAAATTTCTGCTTATAGATTTGATCATTCCAAAACTGGCCCTGGAGACTTGATCCGCTGACCTCAAGTATGAGAGTCAGGCTCCTGACCAACTGGACTAACCCCGCTGGTTAAAAAATGTACTCTTTTTCCTATTTGAACTAAGGACTGCCAAAGAGATTAGTCAAGGAGGCCAAGCTTTAAAGCTCAGCATCTTAAAGTTTCAAATTTACCCTGTACGACGTACACTAGAGATTTCTTGCATCCAGGACTCTAGCCAACTTTGAATTTGATCTCTGATTCTTTGTAGCACTTTAAGTACTAGAATGAGTAAAATCAGTGAAGTTGCCATTCCAGTGACAGCTCCACATTCAAGAGTCAACCGTAGGACTACAATCAAAGGTAGGGCCTCTGTCGGTGCTTCTACTAACGCTATTCGTAATTGTCCTGAAGAATGCTCCTTGTATTCAACCTGTAAAGATAATTGCAGAAAATTTCTTAATTATTTTTGAGAGATTAAGCCTCAAAATCAAACACATGTGTCCAACAGTCAAAGAGAAAACGCTAGCTCAGCAGTGGTGTTGACAGTCGAATCCAAATCCAAACCCATAGTGTTTACTTTGTTGGAAGCTTCCTATCCACAAAAACTATAAAGCACAGAACCCATCATTGGCCGCCTCTTAACAAACAAAAGAAACAAAAGAAAATGGCAAGTCTTTCGGAGATGTTGCAGAAAATTAGTGATTATATGCAAGAGATGTTTAAAGACTCTCGTCTTAATAATCTAGATGAAACAT
>JAJJMA010089033.1:0-10530 GCA_023529015.1 Papaver nudicaule
TATATGTTATGAATGTGCATGTGCAGCTGGAGGGTAACGAGATTCAATCCAAGACAATTCACCATCTGGACTCTAATTCCATATGAAATAGTATGGTAGGTTTGGCTAGCAAGGAATGCAATCATTCATGAATTGTCTATTCACCGGAAAGAAATCGCTTCCAAGTGGGACGTCGCCTCTTTTTGGAGATGCGCTTGTCATATTGTTGGAACTTCAAACGGTTTAATGAAGTATGCTACGACAAGTCAGGTGTACAGTCAGTTGGGAAGGATCCTTATCATGTTAACTGTGTATATTGATCCATATCTTCATAGCTTATCTTGTATAGCATGTATATAGTCCAATTAAGCTCCAGGTTAGCACATCTTATTATCTTGTAACTACTGTATCTTTATCTAGTTTTTAGTCTCTAGCTTAATCTTTATCTTCCTGATATTAGGACCTTATGTAAATCTTTGTAATCACTTCCCTATATAAATGATGAAACCCAAGTCCTCGTGTCGACTAAACCATTCTCTTCTTCCTAGTTCCATAGTTTATTATGGTATCAGAGCTATACTGGGAAGGTTAGTGATCAAATCATCTTGTACCCCTTCCACTTAATTTATCCTGTGATAAGTAATTTAAGGTGTGTTTAGTTCAAAAGTATACACATCAATCGGCAGTTGTAGTGATTTTTTTCAACAACACAAATTTTGAAGAGACTAGAAAGAGCTTTTATCATCGACTGCAGGCAGCAAGAGCACAAACATATTTTGAGGAGACTAGATGTTATTTGAAAGAGTTTAACAATAAACACCACGAGCATGCATCTAAATAAACCATTTTGGTAGCAAGTAATTAAGAAATTAGGAAGGACACGACACACAACACGCAACAAACACGAAAGCGAATTACCGATCATAGTCTTACTTGTTTCAGACTGTTAACAGTTCTTCCTTCTTTTAGCAGCACTATATCTGACTGATTTTTCCTGGGTGTTTTCGGATCCACATTTAGCCTCAGTTGTTTGGTCTAAATCTTTCAAAGAAGCAACATCAGTTTCTCCCAAATCTTTCAAAGAAACAACACTCTGCATGTGAGGAATTGCCCTGATTTTAACGTATTCCGCACCATTAGCCTCATCATCCCAAAGTTTGTTTAAGGTTGAAGTAATAGGGTCATAGCAACGTAGTCTCGTGCCAAAGCATCTGCTTCTGTACCATAGTAAGACTTCATTGCCCCTTGTGATTGCGAATGGCTTATAAGAATCTGGTTTTTTCAGCTGTATACTAAACTCCTTACTCCAACTTGACGAACGTTTGTGGAGGTAGTTTTTTCCCCTCTTCTTGTATACCCATATGTCAATGCAAGAAGCTCCATGGTTTGTATGAACCAAATACAAATTATTATTCCCTCCAAGCAACTTGAGTGGATGATATCTGTAATAAGTAATTAAACGGAATCTGTATATATCAAAATCTTTAGAACGTGGCAATGCGATTGAACGGAATTTCTCACCTTCCAAATCGAATGCCACAATCTTATTAGGATCCCCTTTGTGCAACCAGTGAAGTGCTCCATTTGCATAGATACTTCGGTTCGAAAGTGTGTAACAACGACCTATATGTCCAATGTATCTCCACTTTGGCTCACCACCAACAGTATATACTTGAACATGTCCCTTGTGTTCATCTAGATAGTAATATATTGTAACAACCTTGTAATCATTAGTTGAAGGACAATAGCCGAATCCACTTGATAAACGACCAAAGGCGGCTTCTTCGCCATCGGGATCAATTATTGTGGTTGACATATACCTATCCCTAGGCAATTCAGAGTAATTATGTCTTGGAAGAAAGACAGATTGTCCGGTTAAGGGGTTACAAATCAGAAAAGGATCTGCGCCTGAAACATCTTCTTTCATATATTTGCCGAAACAAACCAAACCATTACAAGACCCAATCATGACAGTTCTCGGGGATTCTTCTGCACCAATTCTAGCATGTTCTATCTTCGTGAGTGTGTTGTAAGAGTGATGATAGTTGATCTTTGCACGATCATAATGATCATACTCATCTTCATAGAAAAGTTGGGGTATCTCGACAGAATCACCATGAACAACAACTTGATAGAAAAGATAACCCGTCTTCTCAGTTCTAGAACGGAGGATTGCTCTCCAGGTTGTGCATACACGTTTGGCATGTAGAGCTGTCTCAATTGGTAATCGAGAAAGTATGTTTTCTACGATATCACTGTGGAGATTCTCCATGTTGATTATACAGCCTATTTTATTCTCCAGACAGAATGCCCTAAGTTCTCCTAGCCTCGCACCAAAAAAAAACATTAACAACACCGCTGAAATTTATGTACTGTATATATTTCTTGAACCCTAAACTCAACTTCTAACGAGATTCAAGATAGATGACCCGAGCCCAGTTTTAATCAAAATTATGGACAGTTAAGACCCGTAGTGGGCCTTATTTTTGCACAAGTAGAATGCACGTGCATTTGCACGTTGGAAAACGCTAATTTTTCGCATTTTCATTTGTGTTGAGAGACTCCAGACCGCTACACTCTGCAAACAACGCCGAATCTTCACATTGGAAGTGTTGTTAATCAGGTGGCATATGAGTACGTTTTCTACCGAAAACTCTCAGAAACACATAAATGAATCCGAAGGCAGATATCAAAATAGTAATGAAAATACAAAATCTCTCAATTCAACTACTGTCCCAATTTAAAAATAGAAATGACGATATACCAACCATTGTCTCTTCGAGAACTCATCGCAGTTTTTTTTAACAATATGAATTTGTTTAGGATGGAAATTTTTTCCAACATCGGCAGATGATGCTAAAATTCGTAAATACAAATGGGAAGTAAATTATCAATCTCAATCAACTAAATTTTGTATAACAAAATCTCTTGTTTAAAAAACTGACTACACTATCAAGAATAATTTATCTCTTGTTTGATTATATAATGTATGAGCGAATAACTTAATTGAATCCTTTCTAACAAAATCAGCATGAATTAACAAACTCTCACCCAAATATATAAACTAAGCCATGAAAAGACCAATAATGTGTGAAAAGAAACAAAGGAATTTTATCAAACATTATTTGTGCACAAAATTTTGTCAGAGAATTGGCTATTCTTCACTAATAAAATGTCGGACTTTTGGGTAACATGAGAACCTCTCTCGACATTGATATCAAAAAAAAAAAAAAGTTGTCAACATCGAACACTAATCCGAATGATGATGTTAATGGTGGTGAATTGGTTTGGAGGAGATTTTTTTTTAAAAAAAAAAATTGGTTTGGAGGAGTAGATGATATCAGTCGAATTTCGTTTTGAGAAAGAAGCTAAATCTGTTTAATATTAACAAATCTAATGGTTGAGTTTAATTCAATCTAACGGCAGATAAACAATTGTGCGCGAACGAAAATTTGTGTGCGCCAACCAAAATGGTTAACGATTTGAGAATTTCGTTGCGCCAATTAAAAGGGGGGAAATGATGTAGCGAACGGAGAGTTGCGGAAAGGTGCTGGTGACTAGTTTAATTATCGACGAAAATTGAGGTAGTTGCATCAGAAAAGAAAACTAAACTAAAGTCAAAAGTTCATACGAAGTTTAGGACATAAGAGCATCTCCAATGGAATCTTAAGAAAATCTTATATTTTAGGCCACATAGGATTTTTTATGTTTTGAGAAAAAAATTGTCTCCTACGGAAAACTCTAAAGTGAATGTGAAGATTATGTGGAAGGTAATTATTTTAGACATCCTCTAACTCATCATCTAGTTTTGGAGGTTATTTTAGAGGATGTGAACTTCCAAATCATCCATATCTACGGTAAGAATTTAATAACCAATTTAAAATCAGTAACTTAAAATTTTCCAACCAATAGATTTTATACTAAAAGATTTATGGTTGGAGATAATATTTTTCTAACATCTAAAATGGTGTTTCAACGATTCAATGGAAACGATTTTAAAGTTTATGGCTTTACATAGTGCAAGTTGGGTGCCTAGCTACAAGCTGTGCTCCAACTCCTTTTTGAATAGGTATACCTATTCGAATGAAAAGGAAATTTCCTACCTTAGCACTTACATCACGCCTTGACAAAACATTCTTTAGACGTTTCAAAAAGTTCACCGTTTCATCTCCCAATTCGCCTAAGGTAGTGAAGGCCAAAGTGCCGAAATTATATCCATTGGATAGGCGTATATCAACATATTTGTCGCGCTTTCTCTCAATGGCTCTAGTCAAGGCCCTCCCTGGTGTGAAAGCCTGCACCCCTCCAACAAATGGTGAAACACCAGTGACGTCTAGACAAGTATCTCGCCCATTCTCCCATTTGTAGACCAAGATATCTGCAGGCCTGGAGCCACCGCCGTCTTGAGTAAGGAAACCCAAGGCAGCTTCGGTTTTGGTTTGTACCCCTGCTTTGAAGCAAATATCCGCAAAAGTATCACGGGCGAGGTTATGTCTGTATGTAAGCCTTACCTCACTTGCACAGTGTACCGCATGGTCTCCATATTGGTCCATAGGTTTCCCGCAGCATAAACACAAGATATCCTCTTTATAAAGTGGGATGCCTAATCTGTAACACAAAATGGCATTGAAGTGTCTAGGTCCAATTGTCTGGCCGAGCCCATCAGTAGGTATAACCAAGAGGTAGTCCTGAGCATGTGCAATTTTGTTGCTCTGCCTTAGTGACAAGTCCCTTCTAGACATGTTATACTTAGTAGGCATATATAGTCTTCATAACAGCGTTGAAATACTGGATCGCCAAGGAACTCATTGGATGGGGGGCTGATTCGTAAATACTAGATGATGATTCAATGCCACATATCTGCATATAGGATTCAATTGTTTGGTGAAGGGACTGACCTCTTGCTTGGACACCAAAGTTGCGCAATATAGTCTCTTGTAGAGTGTGAGTCTGAAGGCTAGAAGCAATATAGCAGTACTGAATTGTGTCTTCCATAGAGTAAATACCTAACCCACCGTGTCTGATAGGCGAAGTAGCAAGACGATGCTGCAACACCCCATACCCTGGACCATCTCCTGTAATCAGTTGTCGCATATAAGTGACAAGATGGTTATCAAAGACAACTTGAGCATGATGTACATAGGAGGGGGCAGTGGTTCTCATATTGAAATACAACCTTGATACGCCGGTACAATTATGTAGTAAAAGGAACTCGCATTGAGGATCCTCTAGTTTGTGAACTGCGTCCATTAAACCCATGGTTTTATGTACCCTGTCCATTACCAACTGGTTATAATATTGCGCATCAAGACTCACTGGACCGCCTAACAGCTTCACCCCTATTTCAGGCCTACCAATATTATCAGGGAAGACACCATGTTGTGTACTTCTTACATCTATTGTTGGCCAGAAAACCTCAGTTTTTTGGATGTTCAAGTCAAGCCCTGCCTTCATTCCTTCATGCTGAATGATGTGAAAAGCCTTGGACACCATCATGGTATCTCCAATGAGGGTACCATCTAAAATTGAGGAAAATTTGATTTCACATCCTTGAAAAAATGCCTGGCTAAATTTGGCCCTATTCGGGAATATTTGACCCCATGAAAAAATAATTCTGGTGGATACTATGAAGTAAAATCGTAAAACCCCTTATAAAAAAAGATTGTTTTACCCTTTCTCTATTAGTTGCTAATTAATTGATTAAAGTCTAAACAAGATAAATTAGACTTAATTCTCATATTAAAACAAAATTAAAAATTATCAAACATAAGAATCACCCAAGTTTTTTTAACCAAAATCTTGAATCTGAACAACGCACAATTGGTCTATATATATAGACACATGAGCCGATTATTCTTGGGTTATCGAACAATCGGTAAATATTATTACCCAAATAAGTCGATTGTTGTTAATCTACCTAGAAATTTAAACAAAGAAATCGGTGTACCCGTACACATTTATTGACAGATAGTTGAAATACAATCGGTGTAAATTAATGAACATAAAGGCCGATTATGTGCACAAAAGTTAGACATGAGATTCAGTTACTTGAGCATTCTTAATCGGTGTATCTGGAAACCATCATTTAACGATTTTAAAAAATGGGTTTTTAATGTAGTCAAAAATCGGTTTTGAGAACCAATATTATAGAACGATTGTGTACTCTGACAATTTCTGGAGTAAAATTTCCAGACAATCGTTCGATGTATAAACCAGGGTAAACCGATTATACTATAAAAACTGACAGAAATCTAAGTACACAAACCACATTCATTCACATAAACTAGCAACCAAAGATAAAATCCTACACAAACATACCAAAGAAGTTTAAAGTCGACACAACCAAAGTTAAACAACATAACCAACAAGTGTTTTCAAAGAGTTTAACCACGACCACGACCTCTTCCACTACCACCACCTCTACGAGTGCTGCTGCTAGCACCTCGAGTTTTTTAGGTGGTGATGCTTCTTGTGCAGCCTTACCACCACGACCTCTTCCACTACCATGACCACCACCACCACCATGTTGTCGTTTAGGTCGTGGTTCTTGTGCATCCTCGTGAGCAGCGCTTGTTGTGGATTCATTCCCCCTTGTCTTGCGCTTTGGCATCTCCGGTGGTTCTTGAGATTTTCCAAACAAATATCCGCGTCGTTTATTCTCCATGTTCAGCAATTGTTCAAGAGCTTTGTTCAATATCCTCTCATCCCTCTTACCGAGACCACCTTTCACAATCTCTGTCTGAAACTCCTTGATCATTTTGCCGATTCGAGGTCTCTGTTTTCAATCATACAACATACACTAAGTACATATATATAATGATTAAAGTTAATAGGACACAAGCGAATACTTACATATACATCAACGGCTTCTTTTGGATCAACAATCAACTTTTTTTTTTCAGGGCGTATGACATGAGGATGGGAACTCATCTTCAACCACTCCATATATTCAGGGTCGACGCAATCATTCGGAAAGATAGGAGCTGGAAGATCAAGCAAACGCTCACCTCGTTTGTCCCAATCAGTGGATGTACAATGAGGTTTGTGCACAATTTCAATTGCATGATAATAGGAAATACTTGCCGGATCTAATTCACCAAATCCGAACGCTGTCTCAATTGGTTCATTTTGTACACCACCACATTGACGATCCACTCTCGTCAGATTGTAGAAAACATATTCGGTGGGGTGAAATAATGGACCAAAGTACCTTTGTACGCGGCTAGGAACACTCTGTCCTTCTTCTCTCCTTTTAAGGTAAGGATCGAAGACAACTTTCTCCACATGCAAGTTGTCCAAACGAGTCCTAATATCAATCAAAGCTTGTTCTTGTCCCGAGGGCTTCCCGTTGTAATGTATTTTCTTCCCAGATAGTGAGGACCTTCACCCTTTCCCCAATCAGGGTTAGCTGCGCCCTTTCGGCAAACTCTGGGAAGTGCAAATATATGAACGCCTACAAGTGAAGCATGGGAGTATAAGATACTAACTAAACTACCACAAATAGGATGACGACAAATTAATGTACATGGATTACCTGAAGTAGAGCCATACTACCCCCCTCAATTTTATCCTTCTCCGCCCTAGATGCTTTTCTCATCTCATTCAACAAGAATGAAAGACAAACAGTTCCCCATGAGATCTCATTCAACCTATCCTAGTCACCCAGAAACTGCACATAGGTGGCATTCACCCGAGAACCAGATGTGTCAGGGAATATGACACTTCCCAAGATGTAGAGAATGTACGAAGTGGCTATTGCTTTGACCCGCTTCTCATCCAACTTGCCCTCCTCAAGAAGTTGCAGAGTCCCCTTGAATTGGTCCCTCAGAGATTTCAAATGGAATATCTCCTGCCTCTGTTTTCCAGATATCATCTCTGAATCGGTCTTCGCCCTGTCCCAACCCCATTTGGCTTCGGTAAAAGCATAGATAAGCTTCTAGTCAAGGTCCTTGGTGAAGGCGGAACCTCGGGTGCGCCTTCCACGTTCTTGAGGAAGTCCATGTCCTTGGTAAAGTCGATGCTCCTAACTGATTTGCCTTCAATGCTTAGACCAGTAATCTCATGAGCATCATCTGGAGTGATGGTCTTCTCGCCAAAATGGAAGTCCATAGAATCAGTCTTCGTATAATACCTCTCAACGAAGGCAGAAACAAGTGGTTTGTCATATCCAATGGTGGAAGTATTGGCAATGGCAGGATACAACCCCGAGTTCTTGACGATCTCGACCACTTGAGGGGCTTCACCGCTAGATAACCACTCCTCTAATGTTTTTGGATCTTCAAGGCGTGCACCTACCCTTTCCAAGGGCCATTTAAGCATCTTTCCCGCCCCCGATTGGTGTCTGAGAAGACGTATTGCATCCTCGTGGTCCTACAAAACATATCAAAGTAATATGAAATTGATTTACCGTGTATGAATAAATGAAGAAAAAACTAAGTAAATGAGATACTTGCAACGGTTTTGTAGTCGATATTGGCCCAACTACCCACATAGCCCCATAAGACGTACATATTATCCAAAGGCTTACCGAGCTCCTCGTCGGGAAACATCTGATCTGCGGGTGGCATGTAACTCTTCATTTGTTTCTTTTCCTTATTTTCTTGAGCCCCCTGTTGTCCACCCTCTTGTTGAGCCCCCTGTTGTGCACCCTCTGGTTGTATTGGTTGTTGAGGCGGTACAATTTGAAGCGGTTGTATTGGTTGTTGAGGTGGTGGATTCTCGGATCTTCCCCCGCCGCTACGAACCCAATTCTTCACCCGCTGGTTGTTGAACATCAGCTGCATCAGCTGGAGATTTCTCTTGTGTTTCTTCATCTGCAGGTGATGGTGTTTCACATATGGGTTGATCGACATTAAGTTGTCTAGCAGCTTTACGACTGGCCTCACTCAAAGGTGGACCACCCTCTCGACGGGAACCCAAACTAACATGTGTGGCGGCAGGATCTGCAACAGTATCTGCTCTCTTCTTCTTTACAACCTCCTTGACCTTAGACTGGGGTGTATTGGACCTCATATTCTCCCTATAACACAAAACAACAAACAAATTAACAGTTACACAGAATTCAATCGACTCAAATAACATGAAATATAAACCGATTGCCAACATAAGAAGAAAAAAAACGATGGACATTGGTGTAAAAATAAACCGATTATATTTTCGTACTCAAAACAATCGGCTATTTTAAGTGTTTATAACCAACGATTAAAGAGTTACAGGAAAATCAAGATTTGTCTACTAATTTCATCGGCACACAAAATCCAAAACATAAAACGATTGAGAAAGGAAAAAAATAACGGTGAACATGTTTATGACCATTAACCGATTAAATTCTGGCTCAAATCAATCGGTTTCTTTACATGGATGCAACAAACGATTAAGGCTAAGAAACTTTGGGAATTTTTAGAGTGAAAAATTAACGCAATCGTCTTAAATAAGACAACAATAACGATGAACATCTGCTCTCAGCTTACTAAACACAAAATATGAAATGATTATGGTAATATGGTGAGACAAGTTCAGAATTCTTTCGTTGATTAATCATATGAAATTGTAACGATTGTGCCCTAGAATTCGAACAGAAAAATTTCTAAATTTTAGAGGGAAAAATAATTGGTGTATATTCAATTGAATATAAAACGACAAAAACTAATCGGTTTAAAATCATATACACGTAGAACGATTGTTCTTTCGTTGCAGTTTCAGAAGATGAACACGATGAACAATCGTTGAATATTGACACTAACATAGAACGATTCTGGGAAATAGTTGCGAACTGTCGGGTTGAAAATCATCAAATTCGAGTGAAAATCAACCAAATTTCAAATGGGTTAGTTGAAATACTGCATTCTCATCACAAGTGGTGAGCTCTGCTTCTTCTGCTTCTCTTTAAGAGCTTGTAATTCTTCTTTACTCGCTCTCTTCGTAATCGACGTCGACGAAGAAATTTCGTAAACTTTGTCTACGTCGATTCCTGAATCTTTGAATGTTCTAGGGTCCGGTCATTTGTTCTTCTTTCGCTCCATCGCGTTTTATAGAAATTAATCGCAAATTTTGTTTTAGAAATCGTCGATTAGTCGACGATGTTTTGGTTTTGAAAATGAAATGAAAATGAAGTAGAAGAAGATCAGAAGAAGAGAATCGGCAAACGTTTCATGAGAATGAAATTTGGTTTAAGTTTTGGGGTTTAATTAGAGAAGTTACTCTGGAGGCATTTGAGTATTTTCGCCACTTTTTAGTTGTCCCATAACCACCTCTAATGGATAGGTTTAAAATTCCATGCGTCAAGTACTCTCTAATGGGGGCCCCATTTTTGAGACCATGCTCGTGTCCGCGTCCGTGTCGTCTCGTGTCCCCATCCCCGCGTCCGAGTCCGTGCAACCCAGAATGGGGCCAAATTTAGCCAGGAAAAAATGATTCCAAGAGCAGGCAGACCAATATTAGACCAATTCCACGTGGTACAATTGTATTGGCTATCATGCTCAGCATCACTATCACGTGGGACTCTCTTAAGATTTGGAGCAAGATACACAGCACATGTTCGTTACACCGAAT
>JAJJMA010089039.1:0-34230 GCA_023529015.1 Papaver nudicaule
GATTTTAATTCACTGTCAAATTGTAGATTAAACTTAGGTGTTGGTGACTAATTATGTCACGTTTGTGATATGTGTAACAGTATTCATTTGCTTGTAGGATAACAACATTAGTGAATTAAAGAAATATATTGGTTTGGTATTTTATTCTAATTTTGTATGGACTGAATAGAGATTTTGAAATTAAACATGGGTGTATGGAAGATTGGGAATGCTATGAACAGAGAATCAATTTCAAACATAGATGTACCTACTAGGAAACACAACTTAGTACAGTAATTATCTCAAGAATGGACAAACTCTTGTACATTATTGAAGGGAGAGGTAATGTATCCAATTCGATAGTGAAGGGAGAAAAGAAATTAGGGTGTCAACTGCAAATTGAATTTGCACAAACTTAATTCTCAGATGACACCTTTTTTTTTTCTCCCTTCTAGATAGCTGAACTAGAAACTCAGTTACTTACATTTCTCACCATTATTAAGAAAAGGGCCGTAATAAAACTCCATATGGTGTTTGATCATCCCGTACATGCAGACGTATTATTTGATCTTATATATATGGTCAAGGTAAATTGTGTATGTTTGAAAGTTTAAGTTATTGATATTTATAAATCTATGTTAGTCTGTTCTTTTAGATATACAAACTATAGCCATATCATCAACGTGTATTTTATTGGTGCAACAGAAAAATGGCATCTTACGATGTGGTTGAGGATGAAGATATTGTTAAAGCGTATATAATGGAAAGATACGAGCATGAAATTGATCATTTACGCCTGGACAAGATTTCCTTCATGCAGAAATTCAAAATGAAGATTGATGAAGAAGAGCGGAATCTAGCTCTTGCTTTTTTCCAAAAAGGAATTCAAGATTTTCTAGATGATAATGACGATGAAACGGCTAAGATTTGGAGTGGCACGTTTCACAAGTTTGTGTCGTTCAATAAAAATAAAACGCTAGAAGCATCAGTGACATCAAAATTAGATTCGAAGTAATAGAAGGTATAGTGCGAAAGTTTATGGGCTATTTGTTGGTGTTTAGCCAAACAAAACCCGGACTTACACAGAAACAACTTGTGAGTTTTCATTATGTTTTATCCTCTTTTTCTTTTCTTTTTTCAAATATATATGCAAATATGTATGCTATTTAAACTATAAATCATTTGATTTCAGCAAACTTATACTCGTTTGCAATACAAAAATCTGGAAGGAGAAGAGTTCTTGCACGAGAATTGTTACGAGTTTTTAAAGGAGGGAGTGGATAGATTTGATCCTTTTGAAGACAACGCATTACCGTTACGGGAGTCGGCGTTTTCAAATGTCAATTTTAGCAAGCTTATTGTCGAGGGAGATTCAGACCATCATTAAGGATGCAATCTTACTGTCGAGGGATAATCAAAACATCATTAAGGATCCGAGTTGTTTTAGTAGTTGGTAATAAGCAGGCAATTTACTATGCTAGGTTTTATTTCGAACTTTAGTGTTACTAGGTTATGGCAATCTACTATGCTAGGTTTTATTTCAGCTTCTGTTTTGAATAACTTGAACTAATTTATTTCATTGCATTCTTAATAAATAATTTCCTATTAGGCAAGGCTATAATTCATTTATACATGACGGGAATGGATCCAAAGTATACCGTATGAACTGAGCACGGAGAAATTCCCTTGCCCCACCACAATGATATGCACAATGCACAAGTGCTGAATGTCCAATGGGAATTTCAGCGGATGCTACTGAATGTTTAGAAATGTACCAAATACTTGAGGATGTTGAGACACCCCTATCCAGATGACGTTCAAATTTGCTGTTGCTGGCAATGTGGGAGATACAGGTCTGTAGTTAATGGTTATGGTTATTTATTTCAGTTTTGATCAATAAGTTAAATACGAGGGATATATGATCAATTCTTTTATCAAAAAAAGATATCTGACCAATTGTTAATCAAACTTTATGTTATTCTATAATAGTAATCGAAAATAGCAACATCCGGTAAACAATCAAAAAAAAATAAAAATAATAATAACGTCCATGACCAGTTGGAAAGAAAGAAATACAAACTGAAATACATAAGAACATAAATAATATTGAAGTAATAATTTCCCTTAAGAGTAGCATTAATCCTTCAAAAAACGTACTTTATTAATGAGCCCCCCAGATTGTCCTCCAAAATCTTTCAATGAGACATTGCTCATCATGTGAGGAACAATTCCTATGCGTGTTTGCCAAGGGCAAGGCCCCCGCCAGACTTCCTTCAAGGTTCCAGTTTCAGTATTGTAACAAGATAATTGATGGCAGTCCCATAACAAGATGTTCTTGAATAAGCTGTTCTCGTGACTTCCGAAGGCCAACGGCCTAAACACTGGCCATATGATGTCTGGCTTTTTTAACAAAATGCTCGCCTCGCGTTCCCAAGTGACCTCGGGACGTTTCTTGATCCAAAAATCAATCCTGAGCATTTCATTGGAAAAGTCATTATGTTTGCAGTAAATGCAGAGAGTACTTCCAAACAGCATCATTCCAACTTCTGGGTGATCATCCATATAAAACTCTTCAGGGACCTGATTGTATGAGGGTTCCGTATGTAACTGAAATTCCTCAGTATGCAAATCGAAGGATATTAATCTGTTTCCAGATCCATAAGTGTGGTCAGAATGATCGAACCAAAAAATACACCCATTTGCATATAAACCAGATTCCATGAATACATACGGTACTTCTGTGATGACCCTCCATCCCCTCTTGTCGCCTAGAGTGAATATTTCCACTGAGCCTTCAGCATCAATTCTAATTACCTTATACTAACCGGTAACTTCACAATAGCCGAAACCTCCTATTACATCTCTGCTATAAATCCGTGGTACTCTACGTGGCCGCGAGTCTCTTTCTGGAAGAACGAGGGACTCACCTGTTGCTGGATTCATAAGTAATATAGGATCTTGTGCGCGGTCGTGAAAATCATATAGACACACAAGACCGTTGCAAGATCCAACTATTGGGTTTAAAGCAAACTTGCTACTTCCACTGACCGGGTGATTTTTGAAATTGTTCGCCATTGTTGAGTAGTCTTCTTCTCGTACTCGTTGTCTGTAGAAGAGGTGTGTAACATCATCTCCTCCATAGTACTCTGATGAAGCCGAGATAAGTAGACCAGTTTTTTTTCCGTCAAGGATGGTCTTCCATTGTTTGCATACCAATTTGCTGTGAGAAACACTCTCTGTTGTAGGAAGACGGACTAAAATCTTTGTAGTTAATTCCTCTGGTAATTTATCCATTGTTGTTAGTGTTGAATGATGGGATAAGGATATTTAGGATTATTGTGTAGAATACTGAACTTATATAGACATCCAATATACACGTCTGTTCAGTCGACAAATGCATTGGTGCAGAGCTGCAGATGCTTGTACCCTTTCGGGAAAAGACTCCTCATTTTCTACCAAAATGTAACGGAATTTCAAGAGATGTGTTTTTCCATCACAACATAGTTATATAGGGGCACTTAGAATGTCTTGAACTTTATATAGACATTCAATGGACGCAACCAATATACACGTCTGTTAAGTGAAATGCATGTACCCCTTCGGAAAAGAATACAACATTGCAGAAGATGAGAGTTCCATGACAAACGCGCTCATATTGGTCTGATGACTCTGGTTAATGTGTAGGTTAAGCCCAACTGCAAAATACGTCTGTGACAGATCCTAGACCTGATCAGATTTATCTTGGGCTGTAACCTAAATTAAGCCCATCGTTGATGTGTAAGTTCTAAACGATCTTATGGACTAGAGGGCTTACCCGGATGCTCGATCCTGGTTCATGCACCTAAATATTAGCTCGCGGACATGGGTCCCTGACCCGGTTCAGAGGTCCGTCCATTTTGCTTGTCACGTACCCTTAGATAAGATAGATCGCGTGGCAATATAACCATATTTAGGCAGCTCAACTCTTATTGTCCTCGAGTGGCTATAGATGCTGGCTATGGACACCAACAAGTATGTAGAATTGGTGAGTGTCGAACTGAAACCTCCACATTGGACACGCAGAGTAAAAATTGATTTCTTCAAGTGTCTACTAACCCATATTTTGGCACTTTACATCATTTTTGTCCCGGAGTAGCTACAGATGCCGGCTGTGGACACCCAACAATAATCTCGAATTGGAGAGTGTCGAATCAAACCGACACGCTGAGCAAACAATTATTTCTTCAAGTGGCAATCTACCCATATTTTGGCACCTTACATCTTATTGTCCTGGTATGGCTATTGAGCTGTCTATGGACACTCAAGGAAATCTCTAGTTGGTAAGTGTCAAATGAAAACTCCAACAGTGGACACGCATATAAATTATCGAACATCTTGACGTTGCTATCTACTGGTAGATCGACACTGACAGTGACAAACACAAGCTCAACGTGCCTTTATGATTCCCGAAGGCTACTGAATCAACAGCGTAGTTATATCTGAGCAAATGGACACTTGAAGAATTTATCGAATTGCTTTCTCGTTGCTATTCAACAGTCATTCGACATTGGCTATGACAAACACAAAGGAGAGTGACAATGTGGTCAGTAGTTGCGACGGTTGATAGCTCAATCCTTGCCAAGGATCCTGTAAGCAATCAAAACCGTCGTATAAAGGGGGAATACATACACTACATTCACCCAGACGTGTTTATTGGATGTCATATCGCCACTTGATTCAAAAACCGTCACATGGCTCCATGAAAAAACCGTCTTAAATGTTCATTTGTGTACTAGTGTCCGTCCTTCGCCGTACCACTTTGCTGTGCTTGGTACTACTTCGTGCTAACTAACGAGAAGGCTCGGCCGATTCTGGAGCGGTCAGGAGTCTTCCATGCGGTGAAGGCAACTAGGAACTTGAGAATGTATAAGGATTCTGGCGCCATTGTTACTTTCCTCCTTCGTTGGTGCAGGGCAACGAAGACTTTCGTGACTAGTTGGGGCGAGTTCGCGATTTCTCTGGAGTCGGTGCCTGCTTTATACCATCTTCCAATGTTAGGGAATCTCCCAGATAGCTGTTCTTCGGCTCAAGGCGCGATGATCGAGGTTTTGAACAGGAAGATCCAATAATTGCAGGTACCCAAAGCTTATTCAAACGAGAATTATATTAAGTGGACCGACCACTGGTATGTGGGTGGCACAAGTCCCAATGGGGGAATTCCCGAGAGCATTCTCTGTATTGCCGTCCTAGTACTCTGGTTGTCCAGGGACATTTTCGCTGATGCTCCTCGTGGCACCTTGAAACCTCATGTCGTTCCCCTTGCTGTTCTCCTAGCTCATGGTCAGAGTTTGCCTATCGGCAGCTTGTTCCTCGGTTCTCAGTATGCTCAGTTCGATGCTTTCGTCCGAGATATGTCGGTGCTCGGTGTCAGTAGGGTTAGTACTTACGCAAACCCCTCGTTTATCCAGGCGATCTTGTGGGAGCATTTCATACCTCATAGGCCCAGAAAGGGGGCTTCTCTGAATAGCACATTGAAGGGGTGTTCTCGAATCCTGCAGTGGAATAGCAAGTTGCCCATCCCCTCTCCGAAGCTGAGGGATTTGCTAGATGATGAGAGGAATGTCGACCTCCGCCCGTGGTATACTAACTCTTCCTCTGATATCATACAACCCATAACTTTCACGGAGGACCCTGGTGTTGAGCTACGATCAGGACCTCGAGAGTCGAATGGCCTTACTGTTGGGCAAGCTATCTTTATCAACAACAGCACTCCTGGTTACATCCTTGGTTACCTTCAAGGAGAGGAGGTGGCAATTCCTTACAATATTGATAGGGCTGCGAGAGTGATGGGTTTCGATCAAGATGTGCCAAAGAAGTTGTCCCTTGTGCCTTCTGTGGCTGAATTGCGGTCTTCGCTCGACGTATCACTTCACCTCGGTCGTCGTTCTCCCTTTATCTTTCGTCACCGACCTGCGAGGATGACTCTCGAGTATCATGAGTTTTGGAATGGTACTCTCGAAGTTCTTCATGGTTTCGTCAACGAGGGGAGTCGGGGTGCTCCCGTAGCTCCTGCTCAGGTATGGTGATCCAACTGCAACTCCTTCTTGGTTATAAAATGTCTTTCTCCTTACCCTTCATTATTCTTCTGCAGGTATGCTCTACTCCCAGTCCCCAGTCGGATGACATGGTTTCAGTTCGAGGTACTAGGAGGGATCGACCTCGGATGAGGGTCCCCAAGGGATACGTGCCAGAATATGAAGACGCCGATGTGACGGTAGTGAATCTTTTATCAGCTTTGTTCCCCTGTTAATGTTTAGTCGAGTCTTCATTCTCGTGTTATCTTCTTGTGATTGACGAAAGATGGATTCCTGGGCACTCTTCGTCTTATCACACCACTCTCTTGTGTGGTTGGCGTCTGAGTTTGCAGCCTTCCCGTCCACCGGTATGTGGGTGATGACATAGTAATTGCTGACAAGGATGTGGGGGGCAGTCTATCCAATTTTGAGATCAGCTCTACGTCAAAGTGTCGTTTCATAAATCCTTGATTTCAGACACAGGGGCTATCGGGTTTAAGGGTCTGGGTCCTTGAACATGGTCATATCTTCATTTCGAATCGATTGTTTCTGATTAGGCCATGGCATCAAGACCTAGAAAAGGAACTTGAAGAACTTCGTACTGTTCCTGTTTGGATGACTATGAAGAATATTCCTATTTACTTATGGAATCGTATCGAATCAGCAGGATTCTCAAACTACGTAACGAACTGGTTTCACAGCGGGGGACCAAGATCCGTAGCAAGGCATCCAATGACGGATCATCTAGGAGACAACGAGCCAGTGGGGTCTTCAACTGTTGGTGACCAGGAGCGAGAGGTAGCTGAGACGTTCAATGCTTCATCACTTCTTTGCGAGGGGCCGCATCCTGTCGCGGTAAGAGATTCGCGCTTTCTATGTCTTTGGTTACTTCTTCCTTACTTCTAGACCAGTTGTAACTCACGCCTTCTTTCTTAACTCCTTCATTTTCAGTCTACGAAGGAGAGCGGAGAGTTCATGCGCGACGAGATGGTGGTGACTAGTGGCGTAGCTTCCCCTGTTACTGTAGGCGTGTCCATGGGTGAAGGGGACGAGGAAGAAGTCATCGAGAACGGAAACACTGAGGAGATTGTGGACTCCGACTCCAGGGACGCTGCTGATGCTGAGATTGGAGCTAGAGAGGCTAGACTGAACGTGCTTTACCCGGGCCAAGGTGTTGCCTTTCCCCTCCTGAGTAGAGTCAGGTCCTACCAGGTGGCCATAGGTGGTTTCGTCGTTTCCCGAGAGTATGAGGATATGTACACACGTATCTGGAGAGAGTTCGGGCATATTGCAAGGGAGGATGCAAACCGTGCTATGGCGGAAGGGTTCGTCGGAGTTATGTTGGAGCGGATTGCTGAGATGCGGGAAAACTCCATGTATGGGGTCGAGTCAGGGATGCTGCAGGATTGGGAGGATGCCATAGCAGCTGCTAAGTCTGAGTCCTACAATGTGGCTTGGCTCCGGGAGAGGTTCGAGAAGCAGAAAAATGCAAAGGTTGGGCTGAGGGGGTTACAGAAGACGTCCTCGCAGTGAAAGAGAAAAAGGTTGTTGAACTGGAAGCTAGGTTTGTGAAGGAGCGGGAGGTTCTTTCAAACATGAGAGATTCTTATGAAAAGGCTAAGGGTATTGTGTTGTTTGGTCTTTTCTGATTGTTTTGGTTTTGTTTCTCGACTCATGGTTCGGGAATTTCTTTATTACTATTCATTCGAAAGACAATGGTAGAACGAGTCTCATGTCTCGATTATGTACAATGGTTATATGTTTTTTTTTATGGATTGAATAACTAAGGTTTAATTGGGATATGCTTCAATCCGCTTTTCTTTGACTATTATCGCATCCTTGCATCCGTCTTTGAGCGAGATGAGTTTGTAGTATCCGCTCGACGTGGATTTAATAACCACGTAAGGTCCTGTGGGCTCCCTCCCTCTTTGTCTGTTAGTCTTCATCACCAATCTTCCTACTTCGTAGCCTCTGTCGTTGGTTACTGGGGCTCTAAGGCGGTGAAGCTTCCGGTGTAACGATGATTTTCGAGGACGGCAGGCAAACCTGTTGTCGTTGGTTTTCTCATTCCCTATTTCTAATTGGCTAAACAAGATACTAAGGTTTTCATGGCCAGGGGAAGAGGTCGTCCATCTTCTAAAATATTGAGTAGGGTTCATGATCCACTCATACATGGGGACGAGCATTCCATCCATCTTTTGCGGGGCTTTCGTCCTTGGTTTCTGTCCGGGGCTAGGCGAGGCCCTTCTTTCCTCGTACAAGGACACTGTTGCTGCGTGGAGGTACTCCGGTTCAGCTGGTGCTCCTTGTGGGGTTGTAGTCTTGTTAAGCAAGTTCTGGTTGTCTCGGAACCAAGAGTGGCCGAGAATCATGTCGTGCTCTAGATCTCGTGGGACCACATAGAGCTCGGCCTCCGTCCGTACTCCATTTACTTCGATCTGGAGAGTTACCCGTCCATGGGTTACCACCGTCCTCCCTTCGGGGTCCTCCAACGTCTCCGGCGAATCAGTGACATCGTGTGGTGAGCCTCCCGAGGTTTCTAGTGTCGTGGTAGAGATGACATTGATCTTCCCTTCTGGGTCCAATAGTGTGTTGGGGAATCCGACACCGCGTATATATGCAGTCGTGAGTATTCCCCAACCTTGCCTGGCTAGTAGTCCCCAGTCGTATCTTATTGGAGACTTGTCTGGAGTTGACGAGCGTGGGTCTTCTTCCTCTCCAAACGGCAACCGTCTTCCTGACACCACGTGGTTGAGCGTTGTAAACATATCCCGTCGTTGTGACTTCGAGAAACACAAGATTTCGCATAGTTGGTGCATCAAATTCTCTACTCTCTGGTTCACTGGTTCTCTGTGGTCCGTGAGAGTTTGGATGTGTGGAGGCTCTGGGTACGACATATAAGAGCGTGCCTTGGCCTTGACAACGTGTTCTTCGAGGATTCACCTGAAACTGTTACACTGGATCGTGGCGTGGCTGATTCTCCTGGGGTAATGACAATAATGAGGGTGTTTTATTTCTTCAGCGGTGGGAGGCCTCGATGCCCTGGGTAGTTCCACGAGTCTGTCTCGGACTAAAGACTTTAGCAGTTGTTCCATCTCCGTCGTCGTGAGGTCGTTCGGTAGATCAATTCCTTCTTGTTGTTGTTGCAAGCCCCCTTCCAGTATTGCGCTTTGCGCCGTTAGGTCTGGTGCTTGGTATTCGGTGAGGTATTCTCCCGCTTTTCTCTTCCTGTCGTTGTGCGAGCTTCTATTGTTTTCTTCAGTGAGTTCTCCATGCTTTAGTAGTTGAGTCCTCTCCCTCAGCACGGGTATTATAGAGGCGGACCTTGCTGCTGCCTCCTGGAGTTCGGCGAGAGTCTGGAACTGAAGATCTTCTAAGAGAGCACGGTAGAAGGAGTCATGGTGCCAGTGCAAATTTCCACTAGTTGCGGCTCCGTTACGTCTGGGACGCAGCAACCGAGGGCTTGCCCTTTGAACCTTTTTACGTATTCATCAGGGCATTCTCCAGCTCTTTGGCGCATCTTACTTAGATCAGAGAGAGTCACCTTCCCGAAAAGAAATTCTTTGAAGAAAGCATCCATCAATCCATTCCAGGTGCTCGTGGTTCTCGGTGAGAGATGAGTGTACCATTGGTAAGCCCCTCCGATGAGAGACTTCGGGAACTCGTTAAGCCTCAAGGTATGACTGTATCCGTATTTCCCCAGAGATTCCAGGAAACGTGAGACGTGTTCTCGTGCATGACCGGTTCCATCGTACCTGGGGAAAGAAGAGGTGGTGTAGTCTCGAGGGGCTTATCGGGCCGGTTGGTTGTCGCTTTGGTGTCGTGCGGCCATTGGCGATTCGTCCCTCGTTCGTGTGATGGTTCTTTCCAACGAAGCGGGTGCAGTGGTGATGGACTTCTTCGCAGCTTCACGGAGTTCAGAGAAAGTCTGGAAGCGCAGGTTCTCCAAGAGGGCTCGGTATACAGGAATCATTCCGTTGATGCAAAGCTCCACCAACTGCTGCTCCGTTATTGGGGCGTTGGGTATAGCCGAGATGATAGGTATTGAAGAGAAAGTTTCTTGGGTAATAGGTACGTTGGGCGTATTGTTGGATGTAAGCGGGTTGGTAGGTGCTGTGTTGGAGGCTACATCACCGTCAGTTGAAGAGTTGGGGTTTTTGGTATCTGATCCCGACCTAAGTTCAACCATCTTCGAGCAAGTTTCTCTGGAACCGAGAGAATGATCTCCCACTGTGGTCGCCAACTGTTTTTACCTGGAAAAACAATGTATCGTCTCTGGGTACTTTCGTAGTGCTCGGAGATCAAAGTTGAACAAGACAAGCCTAAACCAAGGATGGCCGTTCCCGTCTTGCTTCGGTCACAGAGATGATAGAGGTTGGTCTAGGGAGGGAAACAGCGAAGAAACTTGAGATCAGGTTGAGGATGTGATTTGGGTGTAAGAGTTCAAGATCTCCGTCGTGAAGTCGACTGAAAATCTCCAAGGCTAGAAACGTGTTTGATTCTCATGTGTTTTCTCTGAGGCTCTGGTTGTTTCTGTTTTGTGTGTTCTGGGTATTCTGAACGTCTCTAATGTTCTGCCTTGGAAGATAGAGGAAGCCTCTATTTATAGTTTGAACTCACCCTGATCTCTCGACAGAGAAGGTGTCGTGGAAGAGTGGAGGAGTGGAGGACATGCGTTGGTTTCCGTAACTGCCTGAGTCGTGTGGAACATGCCCACTCGCGCCATCTTCACGTAACTGTCCACTATCTCCATCAGTTTCTTTCAGCTGCCGTAGACCGCCAGACCAATACCCCTAAAGTTATCCCCCCGTGTGATGTTTTGATGTCTCGAGCGAGTGATACGCGGATATTGCGTAATTGAGTTGAGTAGAGTAGAGTCGTACGACTAATTGTCGTGACCAACATGAGTGTAGTGCCTCCGGGACACGAGTATAGGAGTGGCCTTGGCTGTTTGGCCAAGGCCATGAGTGTTTGAATGCGCCTTGGTGCTAATTATGGTGGTGCCATGGCTCTTGGCGCCACGGCCTTGGCCTTTGGCCAAGGCCAACCTGTTGTGGCGTTATGGACTATGGCGCCACGACCTTGGCTTTAGCCAAGGCCAATCTTAGACGCGCTTTGGCGTTAGTCGTGTTAAGGTGGCGCCAGGGCTTATGGCGCCACGGCCTTGGCTTCTGGCCAAGGTCCACTTGTTGTGGCGCCATGGACTATGGCGCCACGGCCTTGGCCTCTGGCCAAGGCCAGCCTGTTGACGGCTATGCTTCTCGTTATGGTCTTGGCCTTTGGCCAGACTAAGTAGGTTTGTGGCGTTTTACGCCATGGCCTTGGCCTCTTGGCCAAGGCTAATTTTTGCGGATCCATGGTGGCTTCATGGTTTGTGGTGCCATGCTATGTGGCGTTTATGGCTTTGGCATCTGGCCAAGGTCGACTTTGGGCAGCCTGTGCCTTAGTCGTGGTGTGAGTGCTTATGCTACAACACACTTGAGGTCATGGCGTGTTTATCCATGGTATGCTAGACCATCCTGAACTTGGGATTAAGTCCACTTAGGCTTGTTTAGGCTGGTGTATGCTTCTCAGAGAGCTCTGGACCGGCCTGGAGCTTCAATATTTCCGAGGTTTGCACCAAGACTCGTATGTTGAGTCGTATTTAAGAGGAAATCCATGAGGATACGTCTCTGTTGATTCTTCACCGTGTACCATCAAGCGAGACCTGGCTCTGAGCATATCAATGGGTTTAATATGTTGGTGAGATCATTAGTACTGCTCTATGATATTACCCTCCCCACCGGAGTCATAAGAGAGAGCTCATAGAGAGTTTATTTGGCTCATGGAATGGGTTGCACTCTGAGCTATAGAGATGAGCCTGAATAGGCGATTGCTTTTAATAAGACATGGTTTCGAGAGTGTTTTGACAATCTTGTCCCTCTCTCATTTTTTCACCATCTACAGTGGTATATAGGGGCTACCTTCCTTATCCTCTGCTTGAATGGCGGTGTGTCCGGGTTTATCCGTAGGTGATGGGCCACCACCAATGGATCTATCCCTGGCATATCGTTCATTGTCCACGCAAATACGTCCAAATATTCCTTCAGTAGCTCTTTTAGTTTTACTTCAATAGTTTCCTCCAACAGCGTTCCTATACTCACTTCTCGTGGCCGTTCTTCGGTTCCAATGTTGGTTTTCTTTGTTGGCTCGATGGATGAGAACAATTGCTTCGGAGGTCCTATGGGAGTAACATTCTGTAATTGATATTTTCCACCAGTCGATATTGATGCCACCATCACCGCTAGGAGCAGCGATGCTGCTTTGGCCGCCTTTACTTGTTCGTGGTATTCCTCATATCGCTTCTCTTTTTCCTCTTCTTTTCGCTTTCCTTTATTCTTCTTAAGTGCTTCTTGTACTTCATTGTGGTGTTTGGCTTCAGCTGCATCACATCTTCATGCATCTTGTTGGTCTCCATTTCCCCGTACGGAGTGGGAAACCTTAGGTGCTGATGATAGGTTGATGTCATTCCTCTCAAACGGTTCACCCAGAGTCTTTCATGATGGCGTTGTAGGGTGAGGGTGAATCAACGATGCTGAATCTCGCCATAGTCTTCATTGGCCCTACGTCTACCTGCAAAACTATTTCTCCCTTCGGCTTTGACGTGGATCCATTGAAACCGTAAATCGTACACGTAGATGCATCCATATGACCGTCCTTCAGCCCCATTCTAAGATAGGGTTCGTAGAAAAGCACGTTAAGCGAACTTCCTCCGTCTATTAGTATTTTAGAAACGTTCCACCCATGGATTGGTAGAGTAACTACCAAGGGATCATTATGCATTTCGGCATCCTGATTGATGTCTTTGGTAGATAATGTGAGCGGGGTTGCCTACAATTCCTCCCATTCGTCAGTTAATCCCCCATTCAACTTGTATACTTCGTGCTCCGAGATCCTCCTCCTTGTTCTCAAACTGTTGCAGATATCTCCTGATAGTGAAGGCTCGCTCTCTTGCTGAAATGTGATCATATTAAGTGATTTGTATCCTTCGGGGAGTCATACCGTCTTTTCATGTGTCGCCGCGTTTGTTGTTGCCGCTGCATGTCCTAGTAACTTTCATCTCTTGTTCGTGGCTCTTGCCACGATCCCACTTTTATTGTTTGGTCGTGGCTCATGCCACGACCCCACTTTTATAGGTCGGCCATAAAACAATACTATGGCCCACTTTTATCACACGACCATAGATTAAGGGTCCCACTTCTTAATATTTTAGCTACCTCTACTTAGGGGTCCCACTGATCAAAGTCCTAGTTGGTTATGGTCTTTATTGAATCCATGATATTCCAGTTTCCTAATCAAATTCGGAAATCTGACAGATTACGAATTACTTCAAAGAACGATTGAAACTCTAATCCGTAAGGATTCAGGAGAAACTTCCTTCATGAAAGTTGTTCATCTGCGAGTTTCCAATGACATACTAAAATTTCATAATTTTAGAAAATATAGGCTGGCCTGGGCAATTTTTAGAGTAAGTGACGTGCAAACTGTCTAGAAATCTGAATATGACGAAATGTTATGGTTCATCCCTATACATCCTATAACCAACTTTCTAATAAGATTATTATGATATGTAATATAGCTTATTATAATTCATGTGTCCTATCTTTAGGCCTTGAATTGGCAATGCTCATTCATTTTGGTTGTGGCTACGCTGTGTTAGCATAACCTGACTTTTCTCCTGATTATAGACTTGCTTCTATAATCAGTGCTACATTTCTTAATCATGCCTCATAGCTATGACTTATATTATTTTGGACATTCATATGTCTCTATTACTCAAGGAATCGGTGCATTATATGCCACAAGCCAATTTCTCATATTTATGGCATACAAAAAGTCGTATTTACTTGACTATTGCCACAGATGGTTGCTGAAATCCCCTCAGTCTAAATGGCGATTGCATAGCTCAATCTTTAGACTATACTCATTGGTTTAAATGGCGATTGCCCGGCTCAATCCTTAGACCAAGCCTAAAAGAGATACACAAGCTTATCGCTTAATTCTCTATTTTTATCAAAGTCTTAAGTTTACCAATAAATGGTACGACTTGCACTTAGTCAGCTTTGACTTAACAAATCTTACAAGAATCAAGTAAGTTACATGGGGGATATTCTTTAGGGTTTTGGTTTGGCGGTCTACGGCACGTGTAATTGCAACCGCTCAATCACTCAACGGGAAAGAAACTAAGTCGTGTGAGCGTTGCTAGAAAGATGGGAGGAGAAAGTGGGCTGTTGGTCTTCCCTAATATTAGGCGCAAGACTCTTAACAGTTGGCCCCACTTACTCCACACTCCCACTCTTCCACTTCTTACGAGATCAGTTGGAATTTTATTGCTAAAAATAGGTCACTCGACCAGTTTGGAAAACACAGAACAAACAGTTCAATTCAGTGCAGTACAATCAATCCATCTCATCGATAATTGATTGACTCTTCTCATTCAGCATTCAATATCTAGTGAGAACTGAATATCCATTCTTTTAGCAACTTTATTCACAACATTACATAAATCATAGCAATTCTCTGATCTCATCTTTCTCGGCCTCCCTCCCTTAAACCAACCATCTTTCCTCTTCTTGTAACTGAAGCAATACTCGAACGACCATTTCTTGGTTTAGGCGAGTCTTGTTCAATCTTGACCTCTCGAATGCCACTTCATACTTAACCCCTCAGATTCTCTATATTGTTTTACACCTAAAACATTTGGCGACCACAGTGGGAGGTCATTATCTCAGTTGTAAGAAAAAATGGTTGAAACTAGGAGACAGAGTTCAGAGAACACAAATTCTCCAAATATCACCAGTGGTCCCACAACCTGATTTGTTACAAGTGGGGCTACCAATCCTCGTGTCAGTGGCGTCACCATCTCTGCTGGTCCCAGTGTCCAAAACGTGAGACATATCACGTCCTAAAACCCTAATGTTGCGGTTACCTCACCTCATATTGTGGGGGCCACTTCATCCCCATCCTTCATGGCCGCCCAACCTCATGTTGTGGGGGGTACTTCATCTCTATCCCCTTCTACCACGACTACCCTACCTCATGTTGTGGGGACCACCACCACTGCCACCTCTACAACTCCTGGTAATCCTTACACTCGTATCTCAAGCCGCACATAAGCTTTTCTCTTTGGGCTCCGCACTGGAGAAACAAGGAGTACTGAGAATTCACTTAGCATGGCAGATCTAATGAAGGCTCAACAAGATCTAGCCCTAAGTCAGAACAACATGGTGAAAACCCAATTGGAGTTGCTATCTTGTTTGAGAACTCTCTTAGAACGATTATCACCACCAACAAACCATGTAATAACTCGTGGAGAACTCTCTATCAACCATGACAGAGCGGGCCCATCTCAAATTCACGTCATCCCTGATGACCAAGAAGTTCATGTCCACACCACACGTTGGCCAACACAGGTTCTCAACATAACTTCTTCACTCGTGAAGATTTGCAAAATCTTCTGCAAGCTCAGAACACAGAAAATTCAGATTTATTTCATCGTCATCAACCTCCATATCCAATTGAAGTTCAACGTGAATATATTCATGAAGGATATGACACACCTTCATTCTCAATGTATAATGGTTTTGAAAATGCTCGAGAACATATATCTCGTTTTTTAGAATCACTGGGAGTGTATGAAAAAAGCCAAACTGTATGTCTCAAAGAATTCTCGAAATCCCTGACTGGGAAGGCATACACTTGGTATAATAATATGGCTCCCAACAGTATTCTCAGCTGGAGCCAGATGGTTAATGCTTTCCTCAAGAAGTACTTCTTTGTGTCTGAGCAACTCACTCTCTCTGATTTGGGGAGACTTTATCAGAGAAACAATGAACATCCAGACGATTATGTGACGAGGTTCAAAACTCGTGCAGTGGATTGCAACGATCCCAAAGTAACAGAGTTGCAACTGGTGGAGCTCTGCATCAATGGAATGATACCAGTATATCGAGCTTTATTGGAGAATCTGGATATTAACAATTTCACCAAACTCCATAAATCCGCCAAACGATCCGCTACTACTGCACCCGCATTACTAGAAATACCCAGACCTGTGAAGGTTGAAGAAAGTCGTGGTGAGACACGTGCCAGCAAACGACTCGTCAACAAGCAATATAGCTCCCTTCCCTCTGTCCATGCCGTCACCGAAGGTGTTAAGAGAAAGGCGCCTACTCCCGAGGCCCCACAATTGAAACATGGGCCCCAACCCAAACTCAGGCTCCTGCACGGGTCCCAGCTACTGCTCCTGCACCAAAGGCACCACGACAACAGAGGGAATTTCCTAAATTCCAGATTTCCCTTGTACAATGGATGTAGTGATAGAGCTTCTGGAAGCATGGATTCAAGATGGTGCTACCAAGTTACCTCCTGTACGGAGAGAGCCTACAACACAAGAAATGACTGATCCCAAGTATTGTCATTTTCATAGATTCGTCAATCATCCCACCAGCGAGTGTCATCGACTCAAGCAAATATTCAATGAAAAGATTGAGTCAGGAGAGTTGAACTTGAGAACTGAGGGTGTCAATAAGAATCCACTCCCTCAACATCAACCTCAACGTTAGCATCATCCCACTATCTCAGAGGAATCTGTCAAGCAAACTGCTAATTATTTGATGGAGAATTTATGTGAGCTCTTGCTTTTTCCAAGAACCAGCGAAGAAACGTTTTCTCAGCCTTCAACTGGATTGCTAGTGGTAAAAAAGTATCTATACCTGAAAGACATGGAGAAATTCAATCAAAGCCTGATGAAGTTACACCAGAGATGATGGCAGGAGGGAAGTGCATCCCAATACCACTCATCTCTGCCCGTCTCAAAGGTACAAATTTCAAGAAAGTTCAAATTGATGCTAGTGTTATGGTTAATCTAATCCCAATCAAAACACTTCAAGCAATTGGGATTTCCAGTCGGGATGTTATCTATTATCCCACAGTGATGAAAGGTTCAAAAGGAAATTTTCAAGATGTGTACGGTCACATTACTTTGGATCTGAAGGTGGACTCGACTCACACCAAAGAAAAGTTTCATGTAATAAAGGAAGATAATAAGCATGATATGATTCTAGGACGTCCCTGGCTCTACGGGAGAGATTTGTGCCTACAGTCTCACCAGTAATCATCAAGGGCCAAGAACTCATGTTCGACCAAGAAAGCTGCAACGTGGGAAAGCTGGAGTACCATGTGGGGTTAGAAACTCTGGTAATATTCAAAGAGGTATGTGAAAGTGATTTGAAATATTTAATTCAGAATTATTTAGTTAACGGGAATCCTATCCAACGTGTCCCTACACAAACACTGGAATTCTCTAACATGGGGACTTGATTGCATCAAGTCTATCAAATCTCTCGAGACACCTCGTGAGGGAATTAAGGCCAAAGCTGCAGAAAAGTGGGCCTGAATAAAGCAACGTTCGTATAGGCGAAAGACACCTGAGATGTCATGGGAGCCTAAGACTTTTCAAGAAGGGAATAAGGTTATGCGACGCACTAATCGGAAAGGAGTTTCTGTTTCGGGGTCCACATCAAACTGGGAGGGACCTTATGTCATATCTGGAGTCATGCCCAATGCACAATACATGATAAGTGCAATACATGAAAGACCTTCAAACATGGTGATCAATGACAAGTGGCTCAAGAAGATATGAAGATTCACTATGGTTCATTTATTTTCTGTAATTTCCAATTCTTTCAAAAAAGTGCAAGCAATCTCTTGCCTTTTAGCAATTTAATTCAAAAAATTCAAATTCAAAACCTATGAGTTCAAAACAATCAATTCCTACAAACCATTTGTTCAATAAACCAAATAAAAGAAAAATAAAATTCTACTGAGAAAATGTTTTGCTCCTGAAACCTTTCAGAAACAACCATCTAGTGAAGATTTTTCTCCTTCATCAACTGCCTTCTTTATTTGGGCAATATCAGCAGCTTTCTTCTTCAAATTTTTAGTCAACTTACGGAGTTCTTCATCTCTAGTGCATAATTTCTCTCTTCTTGATTCACCAAGTCATGGGTGAACTTACCCACAACAGCACGCCTTGTTCGGACATATTTGATTCTCGCCTGAAGCCATGACAAGTTGAGTTTGAAGGTTTCAAATGTAGCAATCAGCTCCTCTACTTCGTCTAACGCCTCATTGGTGACATCTTTTAATGGTGTGGCGTTCATCTTCGAGATTAACTCCATAAGGTCAGCCACAATACGTATGAGTGTATAGAAGTGGACACTCTTTCCAGCATTTACAAAGTGACCGTAGTGATTCCATATCCTATCATAGAGTGGGACGTGTTCCTTTGGAACATTAAATCCTCCCACTAGCTTATGGTTAGGGAGAGTCACCTTGTGAAGTGGGTTATACATCACACCAGCATGGGGAAATTCTTGAAAGGCCCAAGTAATTTGAACATCTACGTCAATAATGTCGGTGTTCTCATATACTTGTGTTTCATTACCGACAAACTGAAAGAAAATTCAAAACAAGCAGGAGTTTAATAATATGTTTCAAGCTATATGATGAAATCTTAGCATGAGAAGATGACTGAGTTTACCTTGACAAGGGAAAGACTCTCATCACCAACCTCATCAAAATCTTTACTAAGGTTTTGAGCATCACTGATCTTCGTACCCATGAAGTAGCTATCTTCCATCTGATCTTCGTTACCACCAGAAGGATGCAAGAGCAAACAAGGTGAGAATAAAATACTGAAATATTTTACTTCAAATTAAAAAAGTTGACAAAAGTTACCTGTGTAGCATCAAGTGTTACGGAGGATTTGGGTCATGTTGTTTCTCCACTTTTATTTCGCTCCGTAGTCGTGCCATTCAGAGTTGCTTCACCGAAGAATGAGCTTTGGCCAAAGGGAGTGAATGAAGCTTTCTCAAAACCTGGATAAGGTCCATCCTACATCAAATAAGGAAGAAACGTCATCAAAAGAAGATATTACAATGAGTTCACGACGTTTTCTAAAGAAGGAATTTTCTGACGTCTGAATTCTTACGAAGTACTGCAGAAAACTCAAAAACTTTACAAATCCGTAAGTAATTTGGAAAAGTTTTCTTCACGAAAGTTGTTCGTATGGATGTCTTCTACAACGTGCTAAAAGGGCTTAATTTTTGAGAAAATCTACTGGCCGGAATGATTTTTTCACTGAACAGCATGCAATCTGCAATATTTCTGGAGGATGCGCCAACTTGTGGCACATGAAATAACGAGCAAAACAGCATGGAATTCAGATTTTCTTTTTTGAGGTGAAAGATACAGATGTCTTTTTTCTAAATTGGGGTCAACCATCGAAATTCAATGTCGGATGAAGATTTTATGGCCATTCTCGTGCTGTGACTCGAAACAGGAAAATCTGACGGGATTTTTACTTTTCTACTAAAAGTAAAAATGTAACAAGCAGAATAAAGTCTTACCATTACCCAATACTTTGCAAATGGATTGGGGACTTGATTAATACTTGGAGGAGTTGCCACAGAGCTCTTGTTAGCCGGGGTAAAGGAGGAATCACCTGGGAGATGACTAGCACCGAAAGATATGGACGTCTGTGTTGCAGAACTGGCGAACTTCTGGTTAGGCGACGAAGTTGGCTGCACAAAAGACACATGAATAAGATGTCAAAATTATCACAAGTCAAGCTTATGCAAGTGATCAAAAGTGCAAGGTAATTACCAGTTCATCTCTATCTTCTATCTTACGCTTAAGAGTAGGATATTTAAGCAAGGGATATGATTTCAAGTCATCTTTGGAGGGAGTTGTACACGTACCCTACGGAGAAGCCAAAAAAATCCTTATATTACTTTATTTGGCCGTTCCAAAACTGTCTGCCTGCTTCGGTAATCGACGGTGTTCTATTCCCCGGGAGAAACAACAAGTGGCTGAGTAATTTGGTACGAGCTTCACTTATATTCTTGGGGGGGGAGCACCTCGACATGACGGGACATCCTGGTCAAAGCTCATCTGATGAGCTCCTCGGTCGATATTATATGCGTTGACTGTATAGTTTCCTGCTTCACTGATACCGATGAGGTGACAACTACAATAACTTATCATAAAAATCTTCTCTGCTTCAGTAGTGGACCGGCCTCCTAGATGAAGAGTCTTTATTGGAGCATCACTTGAAGTATCACCGAATGATTGAAGTTGAGCCACACCATTGGGAATTGAAGCCCATGGACGGAAAACCACCGCTTTTGCATCATCCATAAGTGCAAGAAAATCCTTCGAAACAGATTTATTCATCCAACGAACGATTCGAGCATGGTCTGACAGAGCTTTGTCTTTGGGGCGTAACCAGGATAATGTTCATACATCCAAGCTTGTATGAAGTTCGTGGGTATAAATGTATCAATCTTCGCAACACCATTGGAAAGTCTCATGTGCGATGACAAAGTGGAGAGTTGCGTATACAATGTGCCAAGAAACAAAGAGCCAATGGGAAGAGATATACCCTGGGCCAGCTTTATTGCATAAGGAATGAGCATGAGTTTCAGTTTCTTATGGCCATGGTGGTTTTCGAAGACATCTTTCGATAGCCAAAGTGTAAGGAATGCAGCAATAGACAATAATGAAGTACACTCATTGTTAGGCTTCGACCAGTGAACCATCCACGAAGAATAAGCATTTTCCTGTTTGTTTGAAGTTTTAGCAAAGTTCTCTAGTTGGGTATATACCTGTTCTTCAGCAGCATTCAAAGAAACACTGAGCTCGCCGTTAATTGGGAGTCGTAGTAGTGCTGCCACTGCGTCCAGTGAAATTACAAGCTCTCCCCATGCGAATATGAACGAGTTTGTGCCACCACACCAACGAATCAGGTTTATCCCTGACTATAAAGGAAACAGTCAAACTCTTCACAACATAGAAGATTCTGGCTTTCTCTAATAATTTCTTAACAGCTGGGATGTCAAGCATCTTCTTAGCATACAGAGGCCATGAAATCAATTGGTTTTTGTGGAGAGCGGTAAACAATTTTGGAAGCCTTAAAGTCACCTCTTTGAAGACATAAACGAGTTACAAGTGATGGGTTGATAACCATTGGAGCACCAGAATTACTTGTAAGAATTCGAGCTTGATTTTGGGGAATTGCAGACTGAGCTAAGCTTGCTATACGAGCTCCAGATTCATCATTGATGTGAGGAATGTCCTTTGGGATTGTGTTGGAAGTAGCATCGTCGCCAACATGAGAAGAGCTATGGGATTCATTATGAGTCATCTTGATCCTTCACTCTACGAAAATTATGTGTTTGTGGGGAAGGGGAAGAACAAGCTCACAAAAGAGGGGGGACAGAAGCTCACGTAAAAAAAAAAAAAAAAAAACGTGCGTCATATATATATGCACCATCCCTAAAACTTAGGGAGTCCTAATTTTGTTAGGACTGGGTATTATTAAAGGGGCTTGGTTCTTAGGTCTTGTTTGGGCTTCATGTTTGCGATTAGAGAGTCCGTGCAGATGTGGCTAGCTTGTTCAACATATGCTCACCCTGGAACACTCACGGTTCCATGCTGCGCAGGGGACTAAATGTTGATGGTGGTTTTTGGTGAGGAGGTTGCAAGAGTAATTTTGCACCAATTTCTAGCATCTTGGCGTCGTCAGGTGAATAACTCAAGGCAAGGTATGAATTTATTTAAAGTAGGGATAAGATAATTGGCCACCATGGTCCTAGCTTACGCGGCCACTGGCCCATACGGCCAACTCTAGCTCACACATCCCAGCCCATCCTTGCTCACGCATCCCATCCTGCCCCCGTCCTTGCTCACCATCACGTCCTTGCTCACCATCCTGTCCTAGCCCATGCATCATAGCTCAAACGTCCTAGCCGATGCGTCCTTGCTCATGCACGCATCCTTGTGCACGCATCCTTGCTCACGTCCCATCCTTGCTCACCCATCCGCCCTAGCATATGTGGCTGGCCCACGCGGCCATCCCATCCCATGTTGTTGCGGGTCTAATACTAGGGCCCCACTTTCTTTGGTTGGCCATAACCTAATGTCATGGTCCCACTTTATTGGCTTGGACGTAGCTTAGGCTGCGGCCCTACTTTTATAGCTTGGTCATGGTAGCACCATGTCCCACACTTTTGGCCTGGATGTGGCTCTTGCCACGGCCCCACATTCTTACCCTGTGTTTTAGCTGTAAAACAATAAAGAGAATCCGAGGGGTAAAGTGTGAAGTGTAATGATGTAATATGAGATTGTAATGGTATTCGAGAGGTCAAGATCGAACAAGACTCGCCTAAACCAAGAAATGGCCGTTCGAGTATTGCTTCAGTTACAAGAAGAGGAAATAGGGTTGGTTTAGGGAGGGAAGCAGAGAAAGATGAGATCAGAGAATTGCTATGATTTCTGTGATGTTGTGATTAAAATTGCTAAAAGAATGGATATTCAGTTCTCACTGAATGCTGAATGAGAAGAGTTAATCAATTATCGATGAGATAGATTGATTATACTTGCACTGAATTGAACTGTTGAACTTGTCTGTTCTGTTCTTTCCAAACTGGTCGAGTGACCTATTTATAACAATAGAATTCCAACTGATCTCGTAAGAAGTGGAAGAGTGGGAGTGTGAAGTAAGTGGGACCAGTTGTTAAGAGTCTTGCGCCTAATATTAGGGAAGACTAACAACCCACTTTCTCATCCCCTCTTTTCAGCAACGTTCACACGACTTAGCTTTCTTTCCCGTTGAGTGATTGAGCCGTTGCAATCACACATGACCGCCAAACCAAAACCCTAAAGAATACCCCCCCATGTAACTTACTTGATTCTCGTAAGAGTTGTTAAGTATTGATTTATTTGTTAAGTCAAAGATGACTAAGTGCCAAGTCGTACCAATTACTGGTAAACTCAGGACTTCGCATAAAAATAGAGATTTAAGCGATAAGCTTGTGTATCTCTTTTAAGTTTGGTCTAAGATTGAACCGGGAAATCGCCATTTAAACCAATGAGAGAAGTCTAAGGTTTGAGCTATGCAATCGCCATTTAGACTGAGAGGATTTCAGCAACTCTCTGTGGCAATAGTCAAGTAAATACGACTTTCGATTTGCCATAAATATGAGAAATTGGCTTGTGGCATGTAATGCACCAATTCCCTGAGTAATAGAGACATATGAATGTCCAAAATAATATAAGTCATAGCCATGATCCATGATTAAGAATTGTAGCACTGAACATAGAAGCAAGTCTATAATAAGGAAAACAGGCGAGTGATGCTAACATAGCGTAGCCACAACCAAGAATGCATGAATATTTCCAATTCAAGACCTAAAGATAGGCCACATGAATGATAATAAGCTATGTTGCATAGCGTAATAATCTTATTAGAAAGTTAGATATAGGATGCATGAGGATGGACCATAACATTACGTCATATTCAGATTTCTGGACAGTTTGCACGTTATCCATTCCAAAAATCACCCAGGTCAGCCTATATTCGCTAAAATCACGAAATTTTAGTATGTTATGGGGAACTCACAGAGGAGAAACATTCGTGAAGGAAGCTTCTCCTAATTATTCACGGATTGGGCTGTAAAACTCGTCCTTTGAGGCAATTCGTAATCTGCGAGATTTCCGAATTTGATTAGGAAACTAGAATATCATGGATTCAATAAAGCCCATAATCATCTAGGACTTGGATCAGCGGGATCCATAAGTAGAGGCAACTCAAGAATGAATAAGTGGGACCCTCAATCTAGGGTGAGTGATAAAAGTGGACCCTACCATTGTTTTGTAGGCGACCTAAGAAAGTGGGGTCTACAATAAGAGTTGCACTAGCAATAAAAGTGAGGCCAGACATGGATCACGGCTAAAGGCCCAAAAGTATAGGGCCGTGGCATGAGCCACGACCAAGACCAAGCTAGGGACGCAAAGGAAGGAGATATTTTAGCTATAGGGAGGCAAGGATGGCCGTGTGGGCAAGGGAATGGCCGTGGGCCTCCATGGACGTGAGCTAGGGAGATGCGTGAGTTTGGGATAAGCATGGGATAGCTCAAGAAAGGCTAGGAGGGAGATATTTTTGCTTGGGGAAAGCAAGGGATGACCGTGGGGTATGATGGGATGGGCCACCCATCCATGGACTTGAGCTAGGCGAGCCAAGAGATGAGATTTTTTAGGACAAGTGAGGGGAGTGAGCCAAGGAGAAGTTTTAGCTAGGGAAGAGGAGGGACGTGAGTTAGGCAAGGCTATCTAGGTCGTGAGATTAGACATGGGGATGGACGAGACGCGTGTATGAGCATAAGCTAAGGCGCGTGCACAGGCACAGGCGCATGCATAAGCTAAAGCGCGTGCACAGGCACAAGCGCATGCATAGGTATTTTACGTGTAGGCTAGGGATGTGGACCAAGCTACTAGGCTATGGTCGTGAAAGATCAAAACATGGCTATGATGATCAAATTTCTTATCCCTATTGTAAAATAAATTCATACCTTATCTCGAGCTGTTCCAGGATGCCAAAAATTGATGCAAAATTACTCTTGCAACCTCCTCGTCAAAAACCACCATCAACATTTAGTCCCCTGCGCAGCATGGAACCGTGATTTTTCCTGGGTGTGCATAAGGTGATGGACTAGCAACGTCTGCATAGACTCTTTGATCGCGAACATGAAGCCCAAACTGGACCTTGTACTTTGGAGTACCCGCATAAGCTTGACTTGTGATAATCTTGTCATCTTATTCATGACTCTTTTATGCGGCCATCTCCGCCTAATCATAAGTTCGTTAGCGTCGCAACACAAGAAACCAATACTGAAACTGTATCTTTCGGTGTTAACCGTCTTCCGGGTGGAGCATCACTTTCCCCAGCTAGTAGCAGCTCCATGGCGACTCCTTTAAGTGCTAATCAAGTACCCAATCCATTTGCAAAGGATTGGGTAACGGTAAGACTTCATTCTCTTTGCTACATTTTCACTTTTAGTAGAAAAGTAAAAATCCCGTCAGATTTTCCTGTTTCGAGTCATGGCGCGAGAATGGCCATAAAATCTTCATCCGACATTGGATTTTGATGGTTGACCCAAATTTAGAAAAAGGACTTCAGTATCTTTCACCTCAAAAAAGAAAATCTGAATTCCACGCTGTTTTGCTTGTTATTTCATGTGCCACAAGTTGGCGTGACCTCCAAAAATATTGCAGACTACATGATGTTCAGTGAAAAAATCATTCCGGCCAGTAGATTTTCTCAAAAATTAAGCCCTTTTATCACGTTGTAGAAAACATCCATACGAACAACTTCCGTGAAGAAAACTTTTCCAAATTCCTTACGAATTTGTACAGCTTTTGAGTTTTTCTGCAGTACTCTGTAAGAATTCAGACGTAAGAAAATCCCTTCTTTAGAAAACATCGTGAACTCATTGTAATATCCTCTTTTGATGATGTTTATTCCTTATTTGATGTAGGATGGACCTGCTCCAGGCTTTGATAATGCTTCATTCACTCCCTTTGGCCAAAGCTCACTCTTCGGTGGAGCAACTCCGGATGGCACGACTACGGAGCGAAATAAAAGTGGAGAAACAACAGGACCCAAATCCTCCGTAACACTTGATGCTACACAGGTTACTTTTGACAACTCTTTTAATTTGAAGTAAAATATTCCAGTATTTTATTCTCACCTTGTTTGCTCTTGCAGTCTTCTGGTGGTAACGAAGAGATTGAAGATAGTTACTTCGTCAGTAAAAAGATTAGTGATGGTCAAAACCTCAGTAAGGATTTTGACGATGTTGCTGATAAGGATCTTTCCTTGTCAAGGTAAACTCAATCATCTTCTCATGCTAAGATTTCATCATATAGCTTGTAACATATTATTAAACTCCTGCTTGTTTTGAATTTTCTTTCAGTTTGTCGGTAATGAAACACAAGTCTATGAGAATACCGACATTGTTGATGTAGATGCTCCAACTATTTGGACCCTTCAGACATTTCCACATGCTGGTGTGGCATATAATCCTCCCCATGAAACGACTCTTCCTGGTCATAAACTAGTGGGAGGATTTAATGTCCCAGAGGAACACGTCCCACTGTATAACAAGATATGGAACCGCTATGGTCACTTTATTATTGCTGGCAATATCATCCATTTCTGTACACTCATAGGTATTGTGGCTGACCTCATGAGATTGATTTCGAAGATGGATGCCACCCCACTAAAAGATGTGACCAATGAGGTGTTAGATGAAGCAGAAGAGCTGATTGCTACATTTGAAACCTTCAAACTTAACTTGTCATGGCTTCAGGCGAAAATCCAATACGTCCGAATAAGGCGTGCTGCTGTTGGCAGATTCACCCATGATTTGGTGAAACAAGAAGAGAGAAATTATGCTGCTAAAACTGAAGAACTCCGTAAGTTTGTTGAAGAGGTGAAGAAGAAGGCTGCTGATATTGCTCTAATAAAGAAAGCAGCTGATGAAGGAGCAAAATCTTCACTAGATGGTTGTTTCTGAAGAGCTTCAGGAGCAAAACACTTTCTCAGTTGAATTTTATTTTGCTTTTATTTGGTTTTATGAACAAAGGGTTTGTAGCAATTGATTGTTTTGAACTCATAGGTTTTGAATTTGAATTTTGAAATTGTTAAAAGGCAAGAGAATGCTTGCACTTTTCTTTTGAAGGAATTGGAAAGTGAATCTTCATATCTTCTTGAGCCACTTGCCACTAATTACCATATTTGAGAGCCTCTCATGTATTGCGCTTATCATGTATCGTGCATTAGGCATGACTCGAGATATGACATAAGGTCCCTCCCAGTTTGGTGTGGACCCCGAAACAGAAGCTCATTTTCGATTAGTGCGCCGCATAACCTTATCCCCTTGAAAAGCCTTAGGTACCCATGACATCTCAGGTGTCTTTCGCCTATATGACCGTTGTTTTACCCGGGCCCACTTTTCTGCAGCCTTGGCCTTGACTTCCTCACAAGGTGTCTCAGAGGGTTTGGTAGACTTGATGCAATCAAGTTCCCATGTCAGAGAATTATCCAGTGTTTGTGTAGGGACACGTTGGATAGGATTCCCATTAACTAAATAATTCTGAATAAAGTATTTCAAATCACTTTCACGTACCTCTTTGAATATCACCAGAGTTTCGGACCCCACATGGTACTCCAGCTTTCCCACGTTGCAGCGTTCTTGGTCAAACATGAACTCTTGGCCCTTGATGATTACTGGTGAGATTGTAGGCACAAATCTCTTCCCATGGAGCCAAGGACGCCCCAAAATCATATCATGCTCCTCATCCTCTTTGATTACATGGAACTTTGCTTTGGTGCGAGTAGAGTCCACCTTCAGATCCAAAGTAACATGACCATAGATATCTTGGAGATTTCCTTTTGAATCTTTTGTCACTGTGGGATAATAGATGACATCCCGTCTGGAAATCCCAATTGCTTGAAGTGTTTTGATTGGAATTAAGTTAACCATAACACCAGCATCAATTTGAACTTTCTTGAAATTTATACCTTTGAGACGAGCAGAGATAAGTGGTATTGGTACACGCTTTCCTGCCATCATCTCTGGTGTAACCTCATTAGGCTTCGATTGAGTTTCTTCATGTCTTTCAGGTACATGTATTTCTTTGCCTCTAGCAATCCAGTTGAAGGCTGCGAAAATGTTTCTTCGCTGGCTCTTGGAAAAATGCAAGAGCTCGCATAACTTCTCCATCAAATAATTAGCAGTTTGCTTGACAGATTCTCCGGAGATAGTGAAATTTCGAATGTTGGGTTGATGTTGACGCTGAGGTTGATGCTGAGGGGGTGGATTCTTATGCACACCCTCAGTCCCCAAGTTAAACTCCCCTGACTCGATCTTTTCATTAAATATTTGCTTGAGTCGATGACACTCGCTGGTGGGATGAATGACGAATCTATGAAAATGACAATACTTAGGATCAGTCATTTCTTGTGTTGTAGGCTCCCTCCGTACAGGAGGTAACTTGATAGCACCATCTTGAATCCATGCTTCCAGGAGCTCTATCACTTCATCCATTGTACAAGGGAAATATGGAATTTTAGGAAATTCCCTTTGTTGTCGTGGTGCCTTTGGTGTAGAAGTATTAGCCGGGACCCGCGCAGGAGCCTGAGACTGAGTTGGGGCCGCACGTTTCAGTTGTGGGGCCTCAGGAGTAGGCGCCTTCTTCTTAACACCTTCAGTGACAGCATGAACTAAGGGAAGAGAGCTATATTGCTTGTTGACGAGTCGTTTGCTGGCACGTGTCTCACCACGACTTTTTTCAACCTTTACAGGCCTGGGCCTCTCTAGTAACGCAGGTGCAGTAGTGGCGGATTGTTTGGCGGATTTGTGGAGCTTGGTGAAATTATTAATCTCCAGATTCTCCAATAAGGCTCGATATACTGGTATCATTCCATTGATGCAAAGCTCCACCAACTGCAACTTTGTCACGTTTGGATCATTGCAATCCACTGCACGAGTTCTGAACCTCGTCACATAATCATCTGGATGTTCATTGTTTCGCTGATAAAGCCTTCCCAAATCAGAGAGAGTGAGTTGCTCAGACACAAAGAAGTATTTCTTGAGGAAAGCATTAACCATCTGGCTCCAGCTGAGAATGATGTTGGGAGCTAGATTATTATACCAAGTGTACGCCTTTCCCGTCAGAGATTTCGAGAATTCTTTGAGACATACAGATTGATTTCTTTCATACACTCCCAATGATTCTAGGAATATATATGTTCTTGAGCATTCCCAATACCATTATACATTGAGAATGAAGGTGTGACATATCCTTCAGGAAGAGATTCACGTTGAACTTCAATTGGATATGGAGGTTGATGACGATGAAACAAATCTGAATTTTCCACGCTCTGAGCTTGTAGGAGATTTTGTAAATCTTCACGAGTGACAAAGTTGTGTTGAGAACCCGTGCTTGGTCCACGTGTGGTATGGACATGACTATCCTGATCATCAGGGATAACGTGAATTGGAGAGGGACCCATCCTGTTGATGTTAACAGGGAGTTCCACACGAGTTAGCCCTGAATTTGTTGGTGGCGTCAACTTTTCTGAGAGAGTCCTCAAACAAGTCAGCAACTCTAATTGGGTCTTCACCATGCTATTCTGACTTAGGGCCAGATCTTGTTGAGTCTTCATGAGATCCGCTATGCTAGGTGAGCCCTCAGTACTCCTTGTTTCTCCAGTGCGGGGCCCAAAGAGAAAAGCTTTTGTGCGGCTTGAGATAGGAGTGTAAGGAGTTGGGGAGGTGGTAGTAGTAGTGGTCCCCACAATACGAGAGAGGGGAGACGTGATAGCAGGAGGTAGAGACGCAGTGGACCCCACAGGATGAGGTTGGGCGTCCATGAGGAAGGGGATGAGGTGGACCCCACATGAGTTGAGGTAACCACGAAATTAGGGTTTTGGGACGTGATGGGATTCACGTTTTGGGTGGTAGGCCCAGCAAAGCTGGTGACGCCCCTAGTTTGGGTGTTGGTGGCCCCACTTGTAACAGATGAAGTTGTGGGACCACTGGTGATATTTGGAGAATTTGTGTTCTCTGAACTCTGCCTCCTAGTTGCAACCATCTTTTTTTACAACCGAGATAATGACCTCCCACTGTGGTCGCCAAATGTTTTAGGTGTAAAACAATAAAGAGAATCTGAGGGGTAAAGTGTGAAGTGTAATGATGTAATATAAGTTTGTAATGGTATTCGAGAGGTCAAGATCGAACAAGACTCGCCTAAACCAAGAAATGGTCGTTCGAGTATTGCTTCAGTTACAAGAAGAGGAAATAGGGCTGGTTTAGGGAGGGAAGCAGAGAAAGATGAGATTAAAGAATTTCTATGATTTCTGTGATGTTGTGATTAAAATTGCTAAAATAATGGATATTCAGTTCTCACTGAATGTTGAATGAGAAGAGTTAATCAATTATCGATGAGATAGATTGATTATACTTGCACTGAATTGAACTGTTGAACTTGTATGTTATGTTCTTTCCAAACTGGTCGAGTGACCTATTTATAGCTATAGAATTCCAACTGATCTCGTAAGAAGTAGAAGAAGTGGAAGAGTGGGAGTGTGGAGTAAGTGGGACCAGTTGTTAAGAGTCTTACGCCTAATATTAGGGAAGACTAACAACCCACTTTCTCATCCCCTCTTTTCAGCAACGTTCACACGACTTAGCTTTCTTTCCCATTGAATGATTGAGCCGTTGCAATCACACGTGCCGTAGACAGCCAAATCTAAACCCTAAAGAATATCCCCCCATGTAACTTACTTGATTCTCGTAAGATTTGTTAAGTATTGATTTATTTGTTAAGTCAAAGATGACTAAGTGCCAAGTCGTACCAATTACTGGTAAACTCAGGACTTCGCATAAAAATAGAGATTTAAGCGATAAGCTTGTGTATCTCTTTTAAGTTTGGTCTAAGGATTGACCCGGACATTGCCAATTAAACCAATGAGAGAAGTCTAAGGTTTGAGCTATGCAATCGCCATTTAGACTGAGAGGATTTCAGCAACTCTCTGTGGCAATAGTCAAGTAAATACGACTTTCAATTTGCCATAAATATGAGAAATTGGCTTGTGGCATGTAATGCACCAATTCCCTGAGTAATAGAGACATATGAATGTCCAAAATAATATAAGTCATAGCCATGATCCATGATTAAGAATTGTAGCACTGAACATAGAAGCAAGTCTATAATAAGGAAAACAGGCGAGTGATGCTAACATAGCGTAGCCACAACCAAGAATGCATGAATATTTCCAATTCAAGACCTAAAGATAGGCCACATGAATGATAATAAGCTATGTTGCATAGCGTAATAATCTTATTAGAAAGTTAGATATAGGATGCATGAGGATGGACCATAACATTACGTCATATTCAGATTTCTGGACAGTTTGCACGTTATCCATTCCAAAAATCACCCAGGTCGGCCTATATTCGCTAAAATCACGAAATTTAGTATGTTATGGGGAACTCACAGAGGAGAAACTTTCGTGAAGGAAGCTTCTCCTAATTATTCACGGATTGGGCTGTAAAACTCGTCCTTTGAGGCAATTCGTAATCTGCCAGATTTCCGAATTTGATTAGGAAACTAGAATATCATGGATTCAATAAAGCCCATAATCATCTAGGACTTGGATCAGCGGGATCCATAAGTAGAGGCAACTCAAGAATGAATAAGTGGGACCCTCAATCTAGGGTGAGTGATAAAAGTGGACCCTACCATTGTTTTGTAGGCGACCTATGAAAGTGGGGTCTACAATAAGAGTTGCGCTAGCAATAAAAGTGAGGCCAGACATGGATCACGGCTAAAGGCCCAAAAGTATAGGGCCGTGGCATGAGCCACGACCAAGACCAAGCTAGGGACGAAAAGGAAGGAGATATTTTATCTCTAGGGAGGCATGGATGGCCGTGTGGGCAAGGGAATGGCCGTGGGCCTCCATGGACGTCAGCTAGGGAGATGCGTGAGTTTGGGATAAGCATGGGATAGGCGTGAGATCAAGAAAGGCTAGGAGGGAGATATTTTAGCTTGGGGAAGCAAGGGATGACCGTGGGCTATGATGAGATGGGCCACCCATCCATGGACTTGAGCTAGGCGAGCCAAGAGATGAGATTTTTTAGGACAAGTGAGGGGAGCGAGCCAGGTAGAAGTTTTAGCTAGGGAAGAGGAGGGACGTGAGCTAGGCAAGGCTAGCTAGGTCGTGAGATTGGACACGGGGATGGACGAGACGCGTGTATGAGCATAAGCTAAAGCGCGTGCACAGGCCCAGGCGCATGCATAAGCTAAAGCGCGTGCACAGGCAAAAGCGCATGCATAGGTATTTTACTTGTAGGCTAGGGATGTGGACCAAGCTACTAGGCTATGGTTGTGAAAGATCAAAACATGGCTACGATGATCAAATTTCTTATCCCTATTGTAAATTAAATTCATACCTTATCTCGAGCTGTTCCAGGATGCCAAAAATTGATGCAAAATTACTCTTGCAACCTCCTCGCCAAAAACCACCATCAACACCCTGGAAGTGGCTCACACCACGTCCCCACTTTAACGGCTAGGTCATAGCGCATGCTATGACCCACTTTTATTACTCGGCCATAGCTCATGATATGGCCCCACTTTTGTGGCTTGGCCGTGACTGTTGCCACGGCCCCACTTTTCCCTCTTGGCCGTGATTCTTGTCACGTCCCCACTTTCATCTCTTGTTCGTGGCTCTTGCCACGATCCCACTTTTATTGTTTGGTCGTGGCTCATGCCACGGCCCCACTTTTATAGGTCGGCCATAAAACAATACTATGGCCCACTTTTATCACACGACCATAGCTTAAGTGTCCCACTTCTTAATATTTTAGCTACCTCTACTTAGGGGTCCCACTGATCAAAGTCCTAGTTGGTTATGGTCTTTATTGAATCCATGATATTCCAGTTTCCTAATCAAATTCGGAAATCTGACAGATTACGAATTACTTCAAAGAACGATTGACACGGTCTAATCCGTAAGGATTCAGGAGAAACTTCCTTCATGAAAGTTGTTCATCTGCGAGTTTCCCAGGATATACTAAAATTTCATAATTTTAGAAAATATAGGCTGGCCTGGGCAATTTTTAGAGTAAGTGACGTGCAAACTGTCTAGAAATCTGAATATGACGAAATGTTATGGTTCATCCCTATACATCCTATAGCCAACTTCCTAATAAGATTATTATGATATGTAATATAGCTTATTATAATTCATGTGTCCTATCTTTAGGCCTTGAATTGGCAATGCTCATGCATTTTGGTTGTGGCTACGTTGTGTTAGCATAACCTGACTTTTTCCTGATTATAGACTTGCTTCTATAATCAGTGCTACATTTCTTAATCATGGCTCATGGCTATAACTTATATTATTTTAGACATTCATATGTCTCCATTACTCAGGGAATTGGTGCATTATATGCCACAAGCCAATTTCTCATATTTATGGCATACAGAAAGTCGTATTACTTGACTATTGCCACCGAGGGTTGCTGGAATCCCTTCAGTCTAAATGGCGATTGCATAGCTCAATCCTTAGACTATTCTCATTGGTTAAAATGGAAATTTCCCGGCTCAATCCTTAGACCAATCCTAAAAGAGATGCACAAGCTTATCGCTTAAATCTCTATAGTCCTAAGCTTGCCAATAAATGGTACGACTTGCACTTTAGTCAGCTTTGACTTAACATATATTCAACACTTAACAAATCTTACGAGAATCAAGTAAGTTACATGGGGGATATTCTTTAGGGTTTTGGTTTGGCGGTCTACGGCACGTGTGATTGCAACGGCTCAATCACTCAACGGGAAAGAAAGCTAAGTCGTGTGAACGTTGCTGAAAAGAGGGGATGAGAAAGTGGGTTGTTAGTCATCCCTAATATTAGGCGCAAGACTCTTAACAACTGGTCCCACTTACTCCACACTCCCACTCTTCCACTTCTTCCACTTCTTACGAGATCAGTTGGAATTCTATTGTTATAAATAGGTCACTCGACCAGTTTGGAAAACACAGAACAAACAGTTCAATTCAGTGAAGTACAATCAATACATCTCATCGATAATTGATTGACTCTTCTCATTCAGCATTCAATATCTAGTGGGAACTGAATATCCATTCTTTTAGCAACTTCATTCACAACATTACAGAAATCATAGCAATTCTCTGATCTCATCTTTCTCGGCTTCCCTCCCTTAAACCAACCCTATTTCCTCTTCTTGTAACTGAAGCAATACTCGAACGACCATTTCTTGGTTTAGGAGAGTCTTGTTCGATCTAGACCTCTCGAATACCATTACAACTTCACACTTTACCCCTCAGATTCTCTTTATTTTTTTACACCTAAAATACGTTGCTGGTGTATGAGCATGTAGTTCTACGAAATTGTAACAGTTGATGTTGATCTCCGGGTTGACCTTTCCTATAGCTTGGCATACTTTTTGCCATATCTCCGTGTACGTCTGAAGTGTTTCTCGCGGCCCGATGGCTAATGCGAATAGCCTATCTAGCCTCGCCTTAGTATCCTTGTTATACATGTAAGTCTCCACGAAGATATCAGATAGGTCTTCAAAGGAGTCAATTGAGTTTGGTTTGAGGTTGTCAAACCATACCAATGCTATGCCGGTAAGGCTGGATGGAAAATACCGACACAACAGTACGTCATTGGTATCCCAGTAGGCCAACACCCGAAGATAATACTTCAAGTGTGTTGCCAGGT
>JAJJMA010089066.1:0-12714 GCA_023529015.1 Papaver nudicaule
CGCCATACTCATGGCACCACAAAAGAATTGGCCTTGGCCAATGGCCAATGGCCAGGGCTGTGGCCACAAGGCCCTGGCGCCATAAGCATGGCGCCAAAAAGACTAGCCTTGGCCACAAGGCCATGGCGCCATACAATAGTGGCCTTGGCCAGTGGCCAAGGCCGTAACCACAACACCATGGCGCCACAAAATTTGACCGTGGCCTATGGCCAAGGTCGTGGCCACAAGGCCATGGCGCCATACTCATGGCGCCATGAATTCCTATCCTTGGCCAATGGCCAAGGCTGTTGCTATAAAGCCATAACACACGCTTCTAGCGCCACAACCACATTGGCCATAGATCCATAGCCATGCGACTCTGTTTAAACTCAACAAAACCATGCAATATCTGCATACTACACGAGATATCAAAACATCACACGGGGGGATAACTTTAATGGTATTGGCCTGGCGGTCTACGACAGTTAGAAAGAAACTAATATAGATGATGGACAGTTACGAGAAAGTGGTGTTGAGTGGACACGTTCTACACGACTCTAGCAGTTATATAGCACAACTCATGTCCTCCACTCCTCATTGTTCCACGGCTTCCACCTTCTCTATTGATAGATCAGGGTGAGTTCAACACTATAAATAGAGGCTTCCTCTATCTTCCAAGGCAGAACATTCAGAACAACTAGAACACCAGAACCTCAGAGCACACATTCCTGAGTATTCAACACACTTATAGCCTTGGAGATTTCCAGTCACTCTCACGACGGGGATCTTGAACTCTTACACCCAGAAACACACATCCTCAACCTGATCTCAAGTTTTTTTCACTGGTTCCCTCCCTAGATCAACCTCTATCCTCTCTGTGACCGAAGCAAAACTTGAACGACCATTGACTTGGTTTAGGCTTGTCTTGTTCGATTTTGATCTCGTGCACTACGAAAGTACCCAGAGACGGTACATGGTTTTTCCGGCAAAAACAAGTACTAAGTGTCTACAAACGCTAACCTATTATAAGACTTCGGTATGGGATGTAGCAGAGACCAACTCCAACCCTCCAAGTGAATTGGCTACTGTCGCACTCCTTACGTCTCTTGGATCCCAGAAGACCCTATGCATTTGATTCCCCTAGCTGACGTCCTTTACATGCCTAGGAGTTGCTTTAACCGCTGTTAAAGGCTAGCTTATGTCAACAATACCGGCTTTGCAACCTTAATTACTGACTGTATGTTTTGAACCGTCCTCTTTAGTTTAACAGGTAATATGACTTCATTCGGATTGCTCCAGGTCATACGGAAATCTACTTTACAAGCGGGGGCTGACAAGTAAACCGAGTAAACTATGCCCAACTTGTCTCTACCTCAGTTGCGAAGAAGAATCACTTAAGAAACTTGCACAACTGGAGCTAACTAGGTCTTACAACACCATGTGCAAACGTACATTGCTTTCTTCAACCTTGTATGTAACGTATCAGTTCTTGAATAGCCTATCACAAAAGAAAAGGACTATAAAATAGACAAGAACGTGATCAGGTTACCAAGGTTACAGGTTAATCTGATAACAACCACAGAGGTACGTTATCGCCTACCCGTGCTTCCCAACTCTCAAGAGAAGTCTTTATATTCGTTAGGTAAATCCCACAGAGGAACTGCTACCTAACATAGGATGACTTCCACAACAAGCTTACACTTAAGTGCAAAGAGTTTAGGATCAATTCCACAGAGAAACTTCACGTATGCATGATGCTTGTGGTTTTCGTTCTTTAATCCTTTATTTATATCTCTCAATAAGATAGGTTGCTTTGAGATAAAACAACAGATTTCTTAACCTACACGTTAGCAAGTGCCCGTGTAAAACGTGCCCGTTACTTAGCTTGCACACAAAGAAACCCTAGGTTAATCTCAATTGGAATTATTTTAACATTTATCTGCCAAGTGGGTTGTTAGCTCTTAACCACTTCAAGATAGAAATCCAATGACCATGTTAATGCATGATTTCGGATGGACACGTGGCGCCATCTCCGGAGGTTACGTATGGAGGCAACGAGAACCGCGAAGGGATAAAAGCATATCTCAGAAAAGCAACATCTCATCACGAGACGATGAAATCCAAGGGAGGGGATCGAAGGATTATCAACCTAGGATATTAGGCCAAAGTAGACACGTTAAGGAGTAGTCACACCGTATTTAATGATGTTGACAACATGACAGAAGTTGTTTGTCGATTGGGGATTGGTCCAGCCAGCTATGGAGAACAGAAACCTCGACCAATGAGGAGCCAACAACGTATGAATACAACACAATCCTCCACATATTAGTACGACGAGCTGGTATTGGATGATAAAGGTGGTCACCGAAGATGAACGATCCAACCAATGAGCAGCAGAAGATTGAAGCAACCAAGGGTAGCAAAGAGCGAGGCCCATCAGAGTGCTATAAATATCCCCCCTCATCAACAGTTAGAGGGGTCGCATAATTTGGGAAAGGATAGCTAGGAGTGAGAATACTTGGATGAACATTCTCCAGATTCCATTTGGCCTCTATCCATTAACAAATTGAAGTGACTTATAGTATAAACCAGAGAAAGCTTTATCGATTTGATATAATAGAACAACGATTTTACCCCCGAGGACGTAGGCACAAGGCTGCTGAACCTCGTTAAATTGTTGTGTTGATTATTGTTTCAGTTTTATCTGTGTATTTAACTTTGTCGACGACTGTCTTCAAAGTAATATCTTGATTGCTGTCTGTAGCCAACTTGGATCATAATAACCAACGATAATATGTTCAAACTCACGAACTAATCTCCGGTTGTTAATGAACAAAGGTCACTAACGACTTAAGCAATCGAACCTCTAACAATTTTTACTTGAAGTATGATATGGGAAAATTAGTATCAACAGTTTGGCGCTAGAAACAGGGACCAGTTCCTTGTAGATTTCAAAACAACCAGATTTTATCAAAAACTGAGTTATTTTTCTTTCTTTATCACCTTTTATATTTGGTTTTAAACTCGGTTTGGAGGACCACCAAAAGATTAATATCACGTTCTGGTGAAGTATGATCTGAGAGTGAGAAACGAACTTGGTTGTATAAGCAACAAGCAGACGATATCCTCCAAGTCCATCAAAAAGGATTTCTTATTGAAAAAATTACCGAAGTAATTTCTTAACTAATAGTTCAGACCATAGTTAGGAAAAAGAGCTATCACTACCCTCTAGAACCCCCCGGGAAAAATAGCTGGGTAAGGGAAGTTTCATTCCCAAAAATCATTATACCATCATCCTCTCTTTTTTGACATAACAACAGGAAAAAGAGTGGAAAAACTCATGGCCAACGAAGCAAGGCCATTGGTAACTGGAAGCCGACAGCAGCCCGCGCTAACACGAGGTAGATTGCAGTCACTAAGGGCTCAAGGGGATGTCAACCTTGATCTAGAGGAAGCGGTCAATCGTCCACGAAGTGCACACAGGAGCATGGCGGCAACATTCGACGAACCAGCGAGGGATAGGAATCCTTTGTACGGAATGCCATTACCCGCAGAGGAAATGGTTGAAGAAGAAGATCCAGGACAAGATCAAATCCATCGCACCCCTGTCGAACAAACAACGAACTCGGTGTCAGTTCATACCGCAACCACCTCAGAAGAATCGGGCAACGAAGTGGGACCAGTCATCAACAACGAAGTAAACAATGGAGTTGAAGGAACAAACGAATCTCCGCTAGCAGCGCGGCTGGAAGCTCTGCTCCAAGACCAGAAAGAACAAGACGAGGTTTTATACGCCTTGGCACAAGAAAATCAGGCGTTGAGGGACATAACCGAGGCAAGAGAACGACAATCGCGAGCCCGAAGCTACCAACCCATAGGAGATGATGAGGTCAATTCAGAAGCACCACAGAGCTATTCTTCGCTAAGGAATAGGATTCGGGCACCACCACCCGTATACATACCAGGAGGGTACCAAGGGAGGATCGACTTGCCGCAAAGGGAGATCCACAACATTCCAAGTTCTGTCTCACACGGAAGACCATGCCAAACTCAAAGCCACGAAACACAGTCTCAACAGCGAGGAGAGACAATAGCGCTGCCACAGATGGGAGAAATGGCCACTCAGTTGAAAGCAGTTATGGACCAGTTGGCGGATTTGAAATCTAAGCAAGGAGGATACAAATTGGAGGAAGCCAAACAGGAAGCTAGGACGACTCCTCTATCTGTCAGACTCGAACGAAGTAAAATACCACCGAAGTGCCCATTGCCAAATTTCGCTTGTTATGATGGAACTACCGACCCGGCAGCACACCTGAAATACCATCTTCGGGTGTTGGCCTACTGGGATACCAATGACGTAGTGCTGTGCCGGTATTTCCCATCCAGCCTTACCGGTATAGCACTGGTGTGTTTCGATAACTTGACACCGCATTCGATAGACTCCTTCGAAGAGCTATCTGATATCTTCGTGGAGACTTACATGTACAACAAGGCTACTAAAGCGGGGCTAGATAGGCTATTTGCATTAGCCATCGGGCCACGAGAAACACTTCAGGCGTACACGGAGAGATGGAAAAAGGTGTGCCAGGCGATAGGAAAGGTTAACCCGGAGATTAGCATTAACTGCTACAAGTTCGGGTTGGATAGAACGTCTTCTATCTTCGTGGAGTTACATGCTCATACACCGGCGACTGAAGGAGAACTTCGTGTCATCCAGGACAAGTACATCAGATTGAAGGACATCCAAAGGGATAACCCGCGTGCACAGGACTGAAGTATCCCACAAAGAGCAAACTCGGTAGAAGCTGTACCAGAAACAGGAAAGCGCTCAGCGGAGAAGGACGTCACCTCTGGATTCGAGAAGAAACCCAGGTACAAGGATACAAAGCCAGGAGACAGGGGAAGGAGGGACTACGCAGATATGGTCTATTCCAACTTGACCTTGCCACTGTCGGAGATTCTGATGAAAGAAGGACGACGACAAGATTTCACGTATCCATCTACCCGAGGTAAGCAAGAGACGAAACCAAGAACCATAAGGATTATTGTGAATACCATCAGACCCGAGGGCACGATACCGACGCATGCAAACACCTGAAAAACACGATCCAGAAGTATATCAATCAAGGAGATTTCGAGCAATATGTCCTGTTACCTGGGCAGGTGGCCTCGGCAACAAACGTAGCAACACAGGAGAAAACAGTACGGCTACCCGAAGGTTACAAGTCACTCAATATGATCACATTCTAGTAGGAGAGCAAGCCCTCGTTGCCAGGAGACATATGTAACAACCTGAGAATTAAAAGGCGAACCTCGGAGCATGAAGTATTCAAGTTAAACGGAAGGCTAACCGACGAATGGGAGGAATGGATGGCGACTCCGCTCACCTTTTCTACCAAGGACATCAATCAAGATGTCGAAATGCATAATACTCCTCTAGTGGTTACTTTACCGATCCACGGGTGGAACGTTTCCAAAATACTAATAGATGGAGGAAGTTCACTTAATGTGCTTTTCTACGAACCTTATCTTCGGATGGGGTTGAAAGACGGAAAAATGAACGCATCTACGTGTACGATTTATGGATTCAACGGATCCACATCCAACCGAAGGGAGAAATAATTCTGCAGGTAGACGCAGGACCTATGAAGACCATGGCGATATTCAGCGTTGTCGATTCACCCTCTCCCTATAACGCCATCATGGGGAGACTCTGGGTCCACCGTCTGAGAGGAACAACATCAACATATCACTTGCACCTAAGATTCCCCACTCCATATGGAGAAATGGAGATCAAAGGAGACCAGCAAGATGCACGAAGGTGTGACGCCGCCGAAGCCCAATATCACAACGAAGTTCAAGTAGCACTTAAGAAGAAAGGAAAGCGAAAGGAAGAGGAAAAAGAAAAGCGGTACGAAGAATATCATGAACAAATTAAGGCGGCAAAAACGACATCATTACTCCCAGTTGTAATGATGGCATCAACATCAAATGGGGACAAATAACAATTACAGAACGTCACTCCCCTAGGAGCCCCGAAGCAACTATTCTAATCCGTCGAACCAACGAAGAAAATCTATAGTGGAACTGAAGAATGACCACGAGAGGTAAGCATGGGAACGCTGATGGAGGAACCTATGGAAGTGAAACTGAAAGAGCTACTGAAGGAGTAATTGGATATATTTGCGTGGACAATGAAGGATATGCCAGGGATAGATCCGTCGGTGGTGTCCCATCACCTTCGGATAAATCCGGACACACCACCGTTCAAGCAGAGAATAAGGAAGGTAGCCCCCATATACCACGAAGCAGTGGAAAAGGAGCTCCAAAAGCTGATGGATGCTGGATTCATCAGAGAAGTAATGTACCCGACCTGGGTATCAAACATGGTGATAGTACCGAAGAAGAATGGAGGCGTAAGAATTTGCATCGACTTCAGCAATCTTAACAAAGCCTGCCCAAGGGACAGTTATCCCTTACTTAGCATTGACCAACTGGTCGATGCGACTTCAGGTCACGAATTACTATCTTTTATGGATGGTTACTCGGGGTATAATCAAATAGCCCTGGCCGAAGAAGATCAAGAACATACTGCCTTCTTTACTCCGAGAGGGTTATATTGTTATACAAGAATGCCCTTCGGACTGAGAAACGCAGGAGCCACATATCAGAGACTGGGGGATAAAATATTCAAACAATGGATTGGAAAAAACTTGGAGGTATACGTTGACGATATGCTCGTCAAAAGTCTGAAGTCGAAAGATCATTTGGCGGATCTCAGAGAAATATTCGAAGCCATGCAGAGTTGCAAAATGAAGGTAAATCCGGAGAAATGTACCTTCGGGGTGACCTCCGGAAAATTCTCAGGGTACTTAGTCACCAAAAAGGGAATCGAGGTGGATCCGGAGAAAGTCAGAGCTGTGGTGGACATGCCATCACCGAAGAACCTGAAGGACGTTCAAAGATTGAGCGGAAGACTGGCGGCACTGGGAAGATTCATAGCCCGATCATCAGATATATGCAAGGATTTCTTCTCCACACTAAGAAAGGATTGCAGGTTCTCATGGACAGAAGACTGCCAGCAGGCCTTCGAAAAAGTCAAAGAGCATCTAGCCACCCTTCCGACGCTACAAAAGCCAGACAAAGACGAAGTATTAACTCTGTATTTAGCGGCAACCAGCAGCGCAATCAGTGCGGTCCTAGTCAGGACAAACAAGAAGAAGGAAATGCCTATTTACTACATCAGCAAGACTCTGTACCCCGCAGAAAAGGACTACACGAAGATGGAGCAGATCACCCTGGCCCTTGTATTCGCAACCCAAAAACTGCGGACCTACTTCAATGCACATACAGTGAGAGTCCTAACGAAGGCACTAATCGGCCAGGTCCTCCAAAATTCAGAAAGGGTGGGACGCATAGCCAAATGGAATGCGCAGATAATCACAGGTATTGGCAGATTTCTTGGCGGACCTACCTCTCAAAGAAGAAGAAGAAATTGATGATATACCAGGAGCTAAAGAAGACAAAGAAGATCCTGACGATCTGCTGGAGCCAGTCAACTCCCGAAGATGGGAAGTGTTTGTGGATGGATCTTCCAACAAAGAAGGCGCAGGAATAAGAATCGTGATAACCACCCCTACAGGAGATAAGATCCTTCATGCATTCAGATTGGAATTTGAAGAGTACACAAATAACATCGTGGAGTACGAAGCAGTGATCCACGTGTTGCGACTAATAATCGAGTTGGGCATCACGGACGTTAGAATCACCAGCGACTCACAACTTGTCATTAGGCAGATCGAGCTTAAATACCAAACTTTGGATTTATGCCTTGCTGCCTACTTGAAGTTGGCACAAGAACTTACGACAAAGATCGAAAAGGTAATATACAGGCACGTAACAAGGAAGGATAATAGACATGCGGAAGCGTTGGCATATATATCATCTATGCTACAGAACCCCAAGGTTACGTCCATCAAGGTGGGAAGAGTGTATGAACCATCAGTGAATGCTGAAGCTGTGGGAGAAGAAGTTATGGACGTGGAAGGAGTATCCAGCCCACCAAACACAGAGGGCAACGAAGTAGAAGACGATTGGAGAATACCACTTCACCAATACTTAAGCAACGAAGTATTGCCCGAAGATCCTAAGTACGCAAAGAAGATCATCTCAAGGGCGGCAAGGTATCACCTTCGAGAAGGAGTTCTCTACAAATCTACGTTCCTGGGGCTACTACTCAGATGCATCACGAAGGAGGAGGGGATGCACATCTTAAAAGACATACATTATGGAGACGCGGGAAACCACAGCGGTATGAGATCCCTGACACAGAAGTCTCGGCTGCAAGGATATTACTGGCCAAGCATGAACAAAGACGCACTGGAAATGGCAAGACGATGTTTTGCCTGTCAGCAATTTGCAAGAAAATTCAAAGCACCAGCAACGGAGTTAAATGCCGTACTAAGTCCCTGGCCATTCGCAAAATGGGGAGTGGACATAGTAGGCCCACTGGTAGCAGGGTCAGGCAATCGAAGGTTTCTGATAGTCGCCATTGACTATTTCACCAAGTGGGTAGAGGCTGCACCTCTTGCCCACGTAAGAGATCGAGACATATTCAAGTTTCTTTTTGAACACATCATTTGCAGGTTTGGAATTCCGGCGGCTATAGTATCTGACAACGGAGCACAACTTAGCGGGAGGAACATCGACATGTTGTTCGATACTTACAAGATCCAGAAGATCAAATCAACACCAACGTACCCACAAAGCAACGGTCAGGCAGAATCCACGAACAAAACCATAGCCCTGATCCTAAAGAAGAAACTCGACAACTACAAAAGAAAATGGTCTGAACAGTTGCACAACGTGCTATGGGCATACCGAACAACTCGAAAAGAAGCAACAGGAGAAACACCTTTTATGCTGACCAACGAAACCGAAGCTGTGATTCCTACTGAGGTTATCATCCCAACAACTAAGACCGAAGCATGGGAGAAAAATCTAACCACGGACCTGATCTACGAAAAGTTAGATGATCTAGAAGGACGAAGGGAGACCGTACTTCAAAGAATGGAGAACTATCAACGGAGGATAGCCAAGGAGTACAACAAAAAGGTAATTCTTCGAAACTTTACGGTGGGAGAATTCGTAATGAGGCAGATACCACAATACCAAAAGAAGACTGAATGGGGCAAACTAGCCCCCGTATGGGAAGACCATATGTTATTGAAGATATTGCAGGGAAGGGATCCTATTACCTCAGAAACATGCAGGGAGACACTTTGCAATGGAACGCCCGGTACATTAAGAAGTACTACCCATAGGGCAAAGGAGGAGCATGAGTTACCAGTCCGAAGTTCCACCACTCATCTTGTGTTACTTTCCACGAAGGGCGCTACAGCGCAGTATATTAATAAAATGTCTTTTTTTGCTCCAAAGGTGACAGAATTAAAAAAAAAACAACAACGATGTAAGTGCAATAATAAGTTTGCCAGCAGCCTAAGCGCAATTATAAGTTTGCCATGACAGGAGTATACCTGCTGATCACAGGTCATCTCTAGGATCCTCATTAATACGTATGAGGCGATGCGTAAGAATCCCAATGATAGAGATAGCTCGAACGTCGCCCCTAGCGGGAGAATCCTTCTCCCGGGTTAATGTCCTAAATCATCCCCTGGCCAAGGATGGTTGAAAGATAATGCTTAACCCAAGAAGGTTGAAATGCCTGAAAAAGTAGACACTAAGGGGAAGATCTCATGATCAACAAGGTTACCATTCGGATATATCCGATTACAATTAGACACTAGGAGGAAGATCTCATGATCAACAAGGTTACCATTCGGATATATCCGATTACAAAAGATTACAAGTAACGAAGGACAGGTACATGAAGGCAAGAAATGGCCAGGAATTCACCCAACATGTCAAAATGCAGGTGTAAACAGGGAATTCCGAATAATTTCTTCCATAAGAAAGGGCAACTAAGGGACATCCATCCTCGGAAAAGCGATGTCAGGGAAGTGGCACTCGGCTTCAGCAAAAGCTTCATTCACGGTAATCGCAGCAGAACGGGCGTAGGTGAGACTCATCCCCTCCGTTTGAGAAGCAACAGCAGCGGCTACCTTAGCGTCAAAATCACGAAGTTGGGATTTCAAGAGGGCAGCTTCGGCAACCGCAGTTTCTTCACGAGCCCTACACTCCTCAGCAACACGCCTATACTCTTCCGTCAACAACGTAACAATATTAAGTTCGGACTTCAGCTCTGAAACCCGGTCATCAAAGATGGACATTTGTGAACCCAAAGGAGGATAAAGATCTTTTAAGAAGAACGAAGACCAGTCCACGGGCTTTACGACAACAAAGGACAAGGGGGAGGCGTGAGTAGCAGATTTCACCACTGACTCAAGAAGACCAGACGAAGAAGGGATGCAAACCTCGGCAGAGCAAGACAAGAGCTCAGCCGTATCTTTCATGTCCGCTTGTGTTTCAAGAGCAGAAGAAAACTCAGGGTACTGGCTGTCCTGCACATCGGCATCATCAGTAATATCCACAACTACAAGGCAGGCAGACAATTTCGAGCAACAACGTCATCATCACTATGGTGACCAGAGGAAACATCTTCGGAGCCATCTTCAATACCCGCACTCACCCTAGAAGCAAAAGACTCCTCAGGCTCACCTACTTCGTCCGCAGATTTTACTTCGGCCTTTGGTTTCTCCTAGCAGCAGGCTAAAAAAAACGCAAAATCATTTGTCTAAGGCACGGGCAAAGGGGGACGACTACATACGCACAAAGAGAGGATATCAATTTACCCATACCTTCGACAACGAAGTAACGCCAACCGGTTTGTCGTCAATATTCTTCAATAACCCAGCACCAACTTTTCTCTTTCGAGTACAAGTATTGTCACTAACGCTAGTTGAAGGTACATTAGCCCTCAGGGACTGACAATCAGGAGAAAAACAAGCTATCAGAAAAAAAATTAAATAACAGGAAACCGAAGACAAAAGCAGAAATACATACACGCGAAGGAGTCGGATTAAAGCGCTAGACGACAAAGGTTCGATAGCATGGAGGTCTTTCATCAAACGAGGAAGGAAAAAGCCAGGCTGGGACCGAGATTTTCTAAAACCAGCAACCCACTGACCAGTGACACGAAGAGGAGTACGCATCCATCGGTGATCACGACTAAGACGAAGCCTCTGATCAGCAGGAAAAGGAAGGCTAATTGTCCCAGGGATAACTAGCAAGTCAGGGTCATCACAATCATCCAGCAAAAGAGGCATTTTGTCACGGATTCGCTTAGCAGAAGGGGAAAATCGATGAGGTCCAACCAACCAAGGCACCACGTTAGAACTTTGAACAGAGGTCCCCCAAGTCAAGTTGAAGTTTTGAGGAGTATAATCTTCTCGACGAACCATTGCTAAAAAAAAAGGGGTCATAACATCTCATGCGAGTACGACCTTGAGCACTAAACCAACACTCATATAAAAGGCGGAAAAAATTACCAGTATACCGTTGTATGCCACGAATTTGCTGACACAAGGAGGGATTGTCCCGGTCAACGAAGACGTCAATGAACAAAGTATCATCAGGGTCGTACAAGGGAAGGACAAGACCAGCAACTAACTGACCAACGGATATGAGTAAAGAATTCTCATCATAAGGAAAATTCCTAATCATATCCTCGGTCAGAACATCCACATCACTATCAAAAAAAGGAAATATCGAAATGGGTCAAACCAAAAGATTCTTTTATTTTGGCAAGACTCCAATGACGATAACTGTCATCTTCAGAAGGATGGAGACGCCGCAGTTCATAGTTAAGCTCCTTATCCATTCTAGCAGGAACAAGACCGTCACCAACAGCGGGGAGGTTTTTCTTCACATCACCAGAAGAACTTGAGAGACGAGGAAAATCTTGCAACAAAGAAGGAATAGCTGAAGATACACTTGCCAGCATTCTTCGACTTCTTGGAAGAAGATTTCGACTTAGAACTTCAGGTTTCCGTGTCATCAGGATTTGAAGAAAGCTTGAGACAAAGGGAGGAAAAATGAAGAACCAGTGATCAAAGATGAAGAAGGAAGCATACAAGAGGGAAGCTAGAACTGAAGAAAATAAAGACCACGACCTCAAATCCATCATTTATAGAAAATAACAAAAAACAGAAACTCCCACAAAACCACAAAAAGGCGTGAAAGATGGGTCCACCATTATTTGAAAATGGCGGCATAGGCGGAGGTTTTCTTCCATAATTGCCCATATCAATAACTGAAAGAAAAGGGGCAAACTGTTAATGCATAATTTCGGATGGACACGTGGCGCCATCTCCGGAGGTTACGTATGGAGGCAACGAGAACCGCGAAGGATAAAAGCATATCTCAGAAAAGCAACATCTCATCACGAGACGATGAAATCCAAGGGAGGGGATCGAATGATTATCAACCTAGGATATTAGGCCAAAGTAGACACGTTAAGGAGTAGTCACATCGCATTTAATGTTGTTGACAGCAGGACAGAAGTTGTTTGTCGATTGGGGATTGGACCAGCCAGCTATGGAGAGCAGAAACCTCGACCAATGAGGAGTCAACAACGTATGAATACAGCAGGATCCTCCACATATTAGTACGACGAGCTGGGATTGGATGATAAAGGCGGTCACCGAAGATGGACGATCCAGCCAAGGAGCTGTTTTTACCTGGAAAAACAATGTACCGTCTCTGGGTACTTTCGTA
>JAJJMA010089067.1:0-13532 GCA_023529015.1 Papaver nudicaule
TAAGACTCACAAGCCAAAACGAAAAGTTGGTAGTATTTCGGTACCCCTTCTTTTTCACAGCTTGTCACCAGCTTTCCTCAAAGTTCGGTGTTTCCGCCCGCTCCGAGCTATGCTTGCAAATACAAACAATCTTATACTGCCGAGAGGTTCAAAGAAGTTTTGTATGATAATTATTGCCCTGGTGAATTTACTTCCGAGGTTTCGGCTCGCTTTGGGGCTCATGCCTCGGATCCTTTAGGGCGGCCCGTAGACCCAGATTTCTGCAAAAAGCTTGGTGATCTCTTCGGCGGGGATTGTCCTCGGGCCGAGTATAATATTCGTCATCCTCCCTTGTCTTATGAGGAGAATTTGGCCATGGCTCAAGCGGTGAGTTTTGTTTTTGACGCTTTTGTTGATGCTACTGAATTGTTTTATTGTTATGATTTTGCCGCTTTTTACTAGGGCGACTATCATTCCACTGGTCTTTTGGCTTACAGTTTTGATAAAGCTGGTGAGACCGAGTATTTCGAACGAGAATTTCATCGGATGCAGGAGGAGCTTGCCCAGGAGAAAGTTCGCAGTGCTGAAGCGAAGAAGCAGTCTATATGTAAGTCCCTTATTTTCTTATTTTGCTTTTGGTGGGAGCATATGTTTTCGGCAGCCTTGCCTAAGACAGGTTTGCTGCTTGTATTTGAAAAGGCGAGCTGGAGAAGTTAGAGAAAAAACTTCAGGAGAATCAATTGACTATTGATCAGCTTCGAAATTGCCGGCAGTCGTCTTGTGTTGCTTCAAGCAACGAAGGCTATCTTGCTGATCTCGCGAAGGTGTTGGAAGAGAGGGATAGAGCTTTAGAAGATGTAAATTACTATAGGCTGAGAAGGCATGAGGCCGAGAGTACTTATGTGAATGAGAGGCAGAAGGTGGATCAAGCCAAGCGCCTTCTTGAGGAAATGACGAATAGAAATACAATACTGTCCCGGGAAAATTACTATTTCCAAATGGATGTGGATCGACTGCAACAAGAGCGAGATGCAGCTCGTTTAGAGAGGTCAATCAGTGCCTTTGGTAGGGTTTTGATTGATAGGTTGGAGGAGAGGGTTAGAGGATTAAAGGTGCAACTATCTACTCAACAGAATGTTAACAAGGAGCTAACTTCTGCGAATGAGACTTTGAGTAAGAGTTTGAATGATAAATGCCGAGAGCTAGCTCGAGCAAATAAAACAAACGTTCAGACTGCAGCTCTTGTTGACGAGTACCGAATAGAGATAGCTAAAAACGGGGTCGTTGCTTCGGAGGACATCCGAAAGAATGCCTCTGTGCCTCGCTTTACTAGTCAGCAGCAAGTTACTGAATATGTGGTTGTTAAAGAGAGTAGGGAGCTAACCCACATTTTCGCTTTTCTGCTTTACGCCGCAGCCCTAATTAGGCCACTGTGTTGTTATTCTTATGTTTGTTGTTTTCGCTCCCAGGCATCGAAGCTAATTTGAAGAAGCAAGTTATCGACGCCGAGGTAGCGAGGAACGAAGCTACGATTCAACTGGTGACCGAATCCGAGATGAAGTTGGAAGCCGAGAGGAAAGTTGAGCGGTTGACCAAAGAATTATTCGAAGAACGGCAGCACCGCTCTGCTGAGTCGGCTATGGTTGCTCAAGAGCTTGAGTTGGAACGCAGGCGTCGTGCCGAAGAAGTGACACATCACACTAAACTATTATCCCAGGAAAGGGAACTGCGTCTTAAACATGAAGCACGCATAAGGGATCTGGTGGTCGGCTTTGGCCTCGTGCGTCATGAGTTGAGACATGGTCAGGCCATGGGAGAACTTCTTTCGCAGTCTGCTATTGCCAATGCCTTTGCTACAAGTAGGGCCTGCCGAAAGCATGGTCGTTTTCTATTTAGAACCATTGGTGTTGAACCCCCTGCTTATGGTGCTATTGGCGCACGGGATTCGGACGTTATATCTCCTATTGACAAGTATTTGCTCCCGCGGGACGTTTATGCATCCTTAGCTAGAGAAGAGCTTCGAAGGAGGGGCCTACTGGAGAACTTTTTGAGGATAGCTAGTGGTGACGACGGCGACGATGCTGCTCGAAGTGGTGGATCTAGGAGTATTAATAGTGTTGCCGAGGGAACCCGTGATGGTCAAAGCGAATCTGCTCGAAGTTCCGAAGAAGCTCCTCGTGATGGTGCCAATTAATCAAAGGATAGTTCGCTCCGGTAGTTTATACAACTGTGTCTTTCTTTTGTGGCTGAACTTGCTCCCTTTTTGCGTGTAAGGACGCCTTTAGCTTTCGCACTTCATGTCCTGCATTTTTTGCACATATATATATGTATGAAGGATTTATTTTTGTTAGAATGTTTTTGCCCCTCCTCGGGACTGTTTTTTGTTTTTGAGGAGGTCCCTTGGCTGAGTAATTTACTTTTGTATGCAAGCAAATCAACTGCCTCGGGGTTCCATCTTCCTCTATAGGTAGATGTTAATCCCATTTATCGTCCCCTCGGCGCCCGAGGACATTTTCTCCTCGTGGCCGTTTGGTAGTGAGTACGAATGTATCATCGGCTTATGTAGCCTTGATTCAAAGTGCTCACCGCTATCGGGGTGTCTTGTGGGTAGAGGACCGTGCCATATAACTCGTAGGGCCCTTACGACTTATATGGTCATCGGCTCTGTGCCTGCCATTCGAGGACTTTTTCATTGTTTTGGCGTTTTATGCCTTTGGCGTTACAGCCTGTTTTGGCGTTTTATGCCTTTGGCGTTACAGCCTGTTTGGCGTTTTATGCCTTTGGCGTTACAGCCTTTGCGATGTTGTTTGACAGTTTTTGGAGTTTTGACTTCGGGAGAGGGTTACATCAATGAGTGCGATTTTCATTTATTAAGTCTCTTCGGATGTTGCTTACAAATGGAGCTATTTTCTTAAGCCAAATGTTTCAAGTGTCTCCCCTCCACTGGGGTTTTCAACTTTTGTCCTTCAAGGTTAATTAAGCTGTAAGTGTCGTTGCCGAGTTGTCTTTCAATGACGAACGGGCCGACCCAGAATGGTTCATGTTGATCGCTGCTGCTTTTACTGGACTCGCCTGATTGTTCATTCAGGGCTTGGAAGTTGCACTCTGCCACAACGAATTGTTCCCTGTTCTCCAGGTGCTGGCTCTTTTTGCCTCCTTGTTTTATGCTTGGCATCCCAGCTTCGACGTCAGCTATGAACTGTTCAATACTCTCGTCCGATATCTTCGGACTCTTGATTTGTTCCGGGCATTCTCTACTTGCCTCTCTTGCTTGCACATCAATTTGGTGGCATGCCCGAGCCTCGGAAGGGTCACCTCGGATTTCAGCGATCCCTGTTGGCGTTGGGAATCGAATCTTTTGATGTAGAGTGGACGCGACTCCCATGATGCTATGTAACCATGGTCTACCGACAATGGCATTATAGGGGGATTCAATGTCCACTACGCAGAATAAAGTTGGATGCTTCTCGCTACCGGAATGAACTGTAAGCATTAACTCTCCTCGGGGCGTCGACGGCTTTCCATTAAAACCAAATATATTGTAGACCGAAGGCACGAGAGCAGCTTTTTTGCCCTTCATTTTGTCGAACGTCTGTCCAAATAATATGTCCACGGAACTCCCTGGGTCCACCAATACTTTAGTCATGGCTATCTTTCCCATTTGCAAGGTAATAACCAATGGATCATTATGCAGTCTGCCATTATTGGGGATGTCCGCCGCCGAAAAGAAGATTGGTTGCTTCTGCCACTCCTCCAAACGAGTCCTCGTGACTACACTGAGTATCTCTTGTCCATCCAAGTCCCTTTTGTGGATACGCCCGGTCTGGATCCCTTCTAATCCTTTCGTGTGAACTATCGAATTACAGGCTCCGAACCTAGGAATATCTCTGTCAATAGTGATTACGTATGCCTCATGCTTCTGCTCTTCCTTGGGTAGCGGTTGATTAGGGGGTGGCTGTGGCAACTCCAGAAGGTGTTTAAATTGTCCTCTAGTAATAAAGAAGTAGATTTGATCCTGCGCTGTGACGCAGTTCTCAGTGGTGTGTCCATGGAATTTATGGAACTGGCAGTAGTCCCTTGAGTTCTTGGTATGCTTCGGCTGGTTGCCTCTGCTCCTAGGATACCTTATCTCTCCGGCGAATTCAGATTGCTCAATGGCTCGCAGGGCATCTTCAATGGGAACACAGAGCTTGGGGAGTTTTCTGTCATGGAACGCTGGAAATCCCGGCTTAGTCGTCCCGAACTTTCTGTTGCCCTGCCCTTGCTGATTGTTGTTTCCTTCGAACACACCCCGAGGGTTGTTTCCTTGGTTGTCATTGTACTTTCGGTTATCATGGTATTTCCCATCGCCGAATTTTCCTTCGGTCCCATATCTACCACTGTCATCCTGTCTTTCTCGCTTTGTCATGTCTCCGAAGTGAGTGTTTGCTGCTTGTCCTCGCTCTTCAAGCGATAAATTGTTGATGGAGTGGACCTGCTTTAGAATTGTTTATTTTCCCAGTGCTGCCTGTTCTTTTATTTCCTCCAGGGTGATTCGCTCCTTTTGGTACTTCCTTAGGTCATGTAATGTTTCCAAGTTCTTCGAGAAGAGTCTGTCGTACAGAGGGTGATCTTTGTCCAGAGCGTTTAAGAATGCTCGGACTTTATCCTTTTCGGTGGCTCCATTTCCTACTTCGACACATTGCTCGGTCCATCTGCTCGTTAGGCTCTTTGTTGATTCGCCCGGACGTACTCGGATGCTAAATAGCTTCTCCACTCCTGGCTTAGAGGAGTTGTTGTATAAAAAATGTAGAATAAAGACTTTGGAGAGCTCCTCGAAGGACGAGATCGAGCCAGCTGCGAGGTTGTCGTACCATGCGAGAGCTTCTCCTTTCAGGCTGGAGGGGAAATATTTGCAAAGGACTTCGTCCCGATTGGCATATGCTAGAAAGACTCGGAGGTACATCTTGATATGTACAGTGGGGTCTCCGGTACCATCAAAGATGGAGGTAAAGGTTGGCATGGTACATTATACTGGAATAGGTAGTGAAAGGATTTCCAAACTTAGTGGAGAGCGATTTACATCGTTCATTGCTTGAGTAAGCTTAATTCTATCACTTGACTGAATTCTATTGTCAAAGAGCTCTGCTCGCAGTGCTTTAATTTGGTCCATCATTACTTGCTGTAGTGCTCTTGTCTCGGCATCCTTCCTCGTTGTGTTACCTTCGGTGAATGTGTGCATGCTTGCTTTTGTGTACTCTGGAGGAGTGTTCTTTTTGCTAGACACCGTGATTTCATGACCTTTGCTGTGGCCTTTCGCCTTTGCGAATGTTTTGAATTCGGATGGTTCCTTCGGTCGAGATGCGTTACTAGGGCGAGAGTGTCCTTCGCTACCCCCCTTGTAGTTGGACGTTGATTTTTCCGCTACCTTCTTGTTAGCTTCGGCCAGCTGCTTCTTTAGCTTTTTTATTTTTCTATTTTTCAGGATTAATTTTCTAAATTGTTCAGCTCTGACTGTATTTTCTTCGGTAGGATGTTGCTCGGGCATTTCATTTTCAGGATCAGATTCTTCGTTTTCCTCTTCCTCATTTTCACCATTTTCTTCTTGTATTTGTTGTTGTCGTGGCTCTTCAGTTTCTGGAAATCCGTTTCCGTCGGGACCTAAATCCTCTACCACCACTTCGTCTTCGTTTACAAGCTCTTGGTGCTGGACTGTGCTGGCCGCTACCTCAGGAGATAACCCTTTACTGGTTGAGAATCTAGTGTTGTGCTGTCTGGAAGATCCGGTGCCTTGCTTCGAGGAACCTACTCGCTGCTTCGGAGCGTGCTCCGAATGGGAAGCCATTTTATCGATGACCTGTCAAGAAACAAAAAACCCGTGAGGTCCAAGGCGGCTAGCGCAGTGTACTTTGTCGGCCTTGTAAATCTACTCTACAACTAACTTTTCAGACGAAACTGAATGTCCTTTTTGCCCTTTTTAGATATATCTTCAACCGTTTATTTTGTTTTGTAGCCTAAATCATGCCTTTCCGTCTTGTTCCTTTTATGAAGTTTTATTTCCAATTATAGCGAGAAATTTTAAAACCCTAAAAATGGACTTTGACGCATATTAAAAAACTCTAAAATGGATTTTAATGTATATGATGAAATTTGAAGACTCCAAAGTGGATTTTGATGTATATTATAAAATTTGAAAACCCTAAAAATGAATTTGATGTTTATTATGAAATTTGAAAACCCTAAGAATGGATTTTGACGTATACTATGAAATCTTAAAACCCTAAAATGGATTTTGATGTATATTATGAAGTTTTAGGACCCTATCATGGATTTTGATAAATAACATGAATATTTGAAACCTTAAAATGGATTTTGATGAATAACATGGGTTTTGAAAACCCTAAAATGGATTTTGATGAATAACATGAATATTTGAAACTTTAAAATGAATTTTGAAGAATAACATGGGTTTTGAAAACCTTAAAATGGATTTTGAGATTCTGCACGAATTGGTTTTTCGCTTGGAGTTTTTTACTGCAGGAGTTTTAAAGTCTCTCGAAGATCTACTTTATCATACCGAGGTTATAAGAACTCTTTAATGGATGACTTTTCCATCTGATGCTATGCTCCAAAAATTCTTAAACACACTAAAGCCTTTAAGGTCATTTAGATGCTTAAGAAACATGAGCTATGTTCATGAAAACAAACTTTTGAAAGAAATCATTGGAGAAGATTATAAAGAAGATAAAACAAAAAATTTGAAAACCCGAAAATTCACAGGCAAAACCTAAGTTGTTTTAATCATCCCTGTTTCTAGCACCAAACTGTACGAGTAGAAAATCTGCATAGGTACTCGAGGTACCACATCCATCAGATCTACTCGCACATACAGTATTTAGTTGTGGATTGCAGTCCGAAGACAGTTAAAACAGCATCGAGGATGCTATGAACAGTAATTAAAAGCTAAGTAAAACAATAAAGATAAGATAAAGAAGACTTTCTGTGTATTGCTAATGCTGAGATTACATGAATTAAACCCTAAGGAACCAGAGGAGATTACAAACCTAATCCCTCTCTCGCTACTTAGGCTCCTCCCAAACAAGAATCCAACCCTTACAACGTTTTCCAAGCTCGCCTTATATATGGGTGGTTAACAGCTAATAAAGACAAAAGGCTCAATCGTGGTGGTGTCAGTTTCTGTCGAGTAAGGCGGTTTACACTCCGAAGCTGAATCTCGAGTTTCGGACCTTTTGACGTTGTCCGAATCCTTTCCTCCCCGAGTCTTTACTTCGCTCATGTGTAGCTTCTTTTCCTTTGTCAGTCCGAATCATCGCTGCTTAATCCCTTCGGTGTGGTTTGGTTTCTTGGATGCGAGACACGTGGTCCGAGGGGTTTTCACCCCCTACAGAGATGGTGGGCAGTTACGAGAAGATGGCGCGAGTGGGCATGTTCCACACGACTCAGGCAGTTATGGAAACCAACGCATGTCCTCCACTCCTCCACTCTTCCACGACTTCCACCTTCTCTGTCGAGGGATCAGGGTGAGTTCAAACTATAAATAGAGGCCTCCTCTATTTTCCAAGGCAGAACATTAAGAACATCAGAAACGTTCAGAACACCTAGAACACACAATCCAGAGCCTCAGAGAAAACACCTGAGAATCGAAACACGTTTCTAGCCTTGGAGATTTCCAGTCGACTTCACGACGGAGATCTTGAACTCTTACACCCAAAACACATCCTCAACCTGATCTCAAGTTTCTTCACTGTTTCCCTCCTTAGACCAACCTCTATCCTCTCTGTGACCGAAGCAAGGCGGGAAAGACCATCCTTGGTTTAGGCTTGTCTTGTTCGACTTTGATCTCCGAGCACTACGAAAGTACCCAGAGACGGTACATTGTTTTTCCAGGTAAAAACAGTAGCCGACTATTACGAAAGATAGAATAAGTTGAATAGAAGAATTTTCATAATAGTCATAACTCTTATCAACCTTTTGTCGATGAAGAATAATTGATGTTTTCTTTGTCTTCACAGTCTTCGTCTTCAAGGTCTCTACTACTTTGTCTATATCCCAATTCCGAAATCTTACTCTAGTAGGCTAAATCAAGATTGAGTTTTGACACCTAAAACTGACAACCATCTTGACATACCAACGCTAGTGGGTTTGACCAGACAATGCCCTAACAGAATGCACAGGTGACCCAATTCAACATCATATTTGAACCACGAACAACAGAAAAATCACAGGTACTAGCAGAGTTCTTGGCGGACCTCCCTCTCAAAGACGAAGAAGAAATAGACGACATACCCGGAGCGGAAAAAGACAAAGATGACCCGGAAGATTTACTAGAGCCAGTGAATTCTCGAAGATGGGAAGTGTTTGTGGACGGATCCTCCAACAAAGAAGGCGCGGGGATAGGAATCGTTATTACCACCCCCACGGGGGATAAAATCCTACAAGTGTTTAGATTGGAATTTGACGAATACACAAACAACATCGTCGAGTACGAAACGGTGATCCACGCACTAAGGTTGATAATCGAGTTATGCGTCACAGATGTCAGGATTACAAGTGACTCTCAACTAATAATAAGGCAAATAGAGCTCAAATATCAAACCCTGGAACTCATTCTTGCGGCTTATTTAAAATTAGCACAAGAGATGACTGCGAAGATTGGCAAGGTCACTTATAGACATGTCACCAGAAAAGACAACATGCCGCAGATGCTTTGGCATTCATATCCTCAATTCTCTGAGATCCTAACGTCGCCGCAGTCAGGATAGGTAGGGTATACCAACCCTCAGTGGGAACCGAGGCTATGAAGGAAGAAGCATTCGACATAGAAGGAGTATCCAGCCCACCGACCTTGGAAGGCAATGAAATAGAAGACGACTGGAGAGCACTACTACATCAGTTTTTAAGCAACGAAGTCTTACCATAAGATCCAAAGCATGCAAAAAATATTATATCAAGAACAACAAGATATCAACTTAGAGAAGGCATTTTGTACAAATCCACGTTCTTGAGCCCATTACTCAGGTGCGTCACTAGGGAGAAAGGGCTCCACATCTTAAAAGACATTCATTATGGAGACGCCGGGAACCACAGTGGGATGAGATCCCTGACACAAAAGGCTCGGCTCCAAGGGTACTATTGGCCAAGTATGAACAAAGACGCACTGGAAATGGCACAAAGATGCATCACATGTCAACAATTCGCAAGAAAGTTCAAGGCACCAGAAACGGAGTTGAATGCAGTTCTGAGCCCATGGCCATTTGCAAAATGGGGGGTAGTCATAGTGGGACCACTAGTAGAAGGATCGGGCAATCGAAGATTCTTGATAGTAGTAACCGACTATTTTACCAATGGGTGGAGGCAGCACCACTCGCCCGCATCAGAGACCGAGACGTGTTTAAATTTCTATTCGAGCACATAATTTGCAGGTTCGCCATACCAGCAGCCACTGTATCCGACAACGGGGCACAACTAAGTGGAAAAAATATCGACATGTTATTCGACGCCTACAAGATCCAAAAGATCAAGTCGACACCGACGTACCCACAAAGCAACGGCCATGCGGAATTTACTAACAAAACCATCACACTAATCTTAAAGAAGAAGCTGGATAACTACAAAAGGAAGTGGTGTGAGCAACTCCACAACGTACTATGGGCATATCGAACTACACGGAAAGAAGCCACTGGAGAAACACCTTTTATGCTCACATATGAAACCGAGGTTGTCATTCCCACCGAAGGCATCATCCCAACAACGAAGACCGAGGCGTGAGAGAAGAATCTTACCACAGATCTAATTTACGAAAAGTTAGATGACCTAGAATAGCAAAGAGAGACAGTACAACACAGAATGGAAATTTACCAACGAAGGATTGCCAAAGAATACAACAAAAAAGTAATTATTCGAAACTTCGTAGTAGGAGAATTCGTAATGAGGCAAATACATACCACCATATCAAAAGAAGACGGGATGTGGAAAATGTATGGGAAGGACCTTATACTCATTGAGGATATCGCAGGGAAAGGCTCATATTATTTGAGAAACATGCAAGGAGATACCTTACAGCACCCGTGGAATGCACGTAATCTTAAAAAATATTATCCTTAGGGGGAAGAAGAGTAAGAGTTAAAGCATTCATGTTTCTTTTCAACGAAGGATGCTACGACACCATACATCAATAAATCATTTTGGAAAATTACAAATCTCAAAGTTACAGCGACGTAAGCGCAACAGAATAATTGTCAGCAGCCTAAGCGCAACAAAACAATTGACATGACAGGAGCATACCTGCTGATCACAGGTCATCTTTAGGATCCTCGTACAAGGATACGAGGAAAAAGGTAAGAATCCCGATGATAGAGATACTCATACGTCGCCTCTAGCGGGAAAGTTTATTTCCCGGGTTAATGTCCTCAATCATCCGCTGGCCAAGGATGGTTGAACGATAATGCTTAACCCAAGAAGGTTGAAATACCTGAAACAGACAGTACAAAGGGTTCCATGTTGACAACGTTTTTATTCAAGTTACATTCACTAAAGGAAAGAAAAAGCAAGGGGCAAGAAAAGGCCATACATTCCCATAAAAAGACAAAACACTAATAAAATCAGGGAAATATCGGACGACATCTTCTATAAAGACCTAAAACTTAGGGATATCCATCCTCGGAAAGACGACACCAAGGAAGTGACCTTTGGCCTCAGCAAAAGCCTCGTTAACAGTCATCGCAGCGGAGCGAGCATAAATACGACCCGATTCCTCGACTTGAGAAGCCACAACCATGGATACATTGGAATCAAAATCACAGAGTTGACTTCTTAAAAGACTATTTTCAGCAACAGCAGCTTCCTCTCGGGCCTTGGATTCTTCAGCAACTCGTCTGTACTCATCCACTAAGATAGTAACCGCGTCAAGTTCTGCCCAAAGTTCTGTCACTCGACATCAAAACAGCCACTCGGGAACCTGATGGAGCAGCGCAATCCTTCGTGCAAAACCCAGACCAGTCCACAGGTTTGACGACAACAAAAGATAAGGAAGAAGCCTTGGTAGCAGACATCACCACCGACTCAAGAAGGCCAGAATTAACGGGAATACAACCCTCGGTAGAGAAAGGCAAAAGCTCAGGTGCACTATCCACGTTGGCTTGTGTTTCAATTGCAGAAGAAAACTCAGGATATTGACTATCCTGCAAATCAACGTCATCAATAATATCTATCACTGGGCTTTGAGCAACAGGAACCGCAGGGACAGGCAAGCAATCTTGAGCACCAACATCACCATCGCTATAGTGGCCAGAGGAAACATCTTCAGAGCATTCCTCAACATTTGCACTTATTCGGGAAGCAAAAGACTCTTCGGGCTCACCAATTCCATTTAGTGTACTCCCCTCTGACTTCCTCTTCACGTCACGAGTAATTGTCTGAATTAGTAAAGTCATTTGTCAAAGGCACGGGCAAGCGGGAATTAACGAAGTATACATAAAGGAAAACACTAAATACCCATACCTTCGACAAAGGAGTAGCCCCAACCGGTGGTCCTTAAAGACTGGTGAGAGACCGGTGGTCCTTAAAGACTGGCGAAGAATAGAAAAAGCAAGTGTTAGAATGCAACACGAAAACAAAGAAGCAAATCAAGAGAAAAGTTCCATACCCGAGAAGGAGTTGGATTAAAGTGCCAAGCAACGAAGTCGCGGTAACGAGGAGGAAGATCTTTCATTAAACGAGGAACAAGAACACCAGGTTGGGAACGGGACTTCCTAAAACCAGCAACCCAAGAACCAGACACACGAAGAGGGGTGCGCATCCAGCGATGGTCACGACCCAAGTGAAGCCTCTGGTCCTCAGGAAAAGGGAGTCTCACGGACCCGGGAACAATAGACAAGTTGGGATCATCGTAGTCCTTCAAAAGATAATGAGCTTTGTCACGAACCTGCTTGACAGAAGGAGCAAATCAACGAGGGCCAACTGACCAAGGTATCACATTGGAACTCTGAACGGAGTCACCCCAAGTCAGATTAAAATTTTGAGGCGTATAGTCTTCTTGACGAACTTTTGCTAAGGAAAAAGGGTCATAACACCTCATACGGGTACGCCCTCCACCACGAAGCCAACATTCATACAGGAGACGAAGGAAGTTACACGTATATTGTTAAATACCTCGAAGTTGTTGACACAACGAAGGATTGTCCCTACAATAAAATTCATCAATAAAAAAAGGTATCACCAGGGTCATACAAAGGAAGAACAAGACCAGCAGCTAGCTGACCAACTGCAATAAGTATGGTGTTTTCATCATAAGGAAAGATCCTTGTCATATCTTCAGTTAAAACATCAACTCCACCATCCAAAAAAGAAATATCAAAATGAGTCAGGTCAAAAGATTTCTTTATCTTGGCAATACTCCAGTGATGATAGCTATCATCATTAGAAGGACGTACGCGCTTTAGTTCATATTTAAGACCCATGTCTTCCCTTGCAAGAATAAGGTTGTCACCTACTATAGTAAGATCTTTCTAAGCACCACAAGAAAGCTCAGAAGAACGAGGAAGAATCTGGGAAAAAGAAGGAGTTCCAGAAGAAATGGACGCATCCTTAGCAGCTTCTTTAGACCTCTTGGATGAAGCCTTGGGTCTGGAGTTCAATGGTTTCCTTGTCATCAAGACTTGAAAGAAGAGAAAGCAAATAAACTAAAGCACCAGAAGATGAAGCAAAGAAGAAATGAAGAACTTGGGAATCAACTTAATAGAAAAGAATACGTTAATGGAAAACTGGAGGATGAAGATCACGTTTTAAGCCCACCATTTAAGAATCACAAAAAATACAAACTCCCACACGAGACCACGAAAAGGCGTGAAAGAAGGGACCACCACTGTTTGAAAATGGCGGCATAGGCGGAGGTTTTCTTTCGTAATTGCCCACGCCAATAACTGAAAGAAAAGGGGCAAACTGTTAATACATAATTCTGGATTACACGTCGCGCCATCCTCAAGAGCCATGCATCGAAGCACCATGGGTCGCGAAGAATAATAACACACCCAGAAATACTTTATCTCATCACGGGATGATGAAAACCAATGACGAAGATTGAAGGATTTAACGACCTATGATAATAGGCGTAGGTCGGGGCACATAGTAGTAGTCACACCGCATTAAATGCGCATTTAATGCTAGGAGGTGAAAAAGGAGGGGTACCGAAATACTACCAACTTTTCGTTTTGGCTCGTGAGTCTTATGGTTTAAGTCTGGACGATCTCAAAAATCAATATCCAAACTTATAACTGGAGTTGTTAGACCTCGACAAAGATTACTTTGGAGTCAACTCGACAGTTATGCAATAACGTACTACTTGGTGCTTTAATTATATATCAGAGTTATAATGTGGAAAGTAAAAGCACACAAGACACCAGATATTTTTTTAACGAGGAAACTGCCTTGCAGAAAAACCTCGGGACCTCGTCCAGTTTGAACACCGCCCAGTACAAACTGACTACAAACACTAGCCTACTATAAGAATTCGGTCTGGGATGTAGCAGAGACCAACTCAAGCCCTCCAAGCGAAT
>JAJJMA010089110.1:0-11590 GCA_023529015.1 Papaver nudicaule
TACGAGGCTAGTCAGTTGGGCATCGTTTGTGGTCTGGGAAAAATATGGGAGGGCATTAAATTTAATGAAAAAAACACTTTGATAGAGTAGGGCCCTGTGCAGCGTACTTGTTGCACGGCCTCAGGACCAACCCTGGTCAATGGGTGTTCATCGTAAAGTATAGGTCTGATAGAACTATTGGGAGACATAAATCAAATTCTAGAGGTATAATCTCTGCTTTTCATCTCACTCCATCAGTGACCTCTCTGACTTCTTCCTCCATCAACACTTACTTAATTATTTTTATTTGACATGGAAAATAGTTCTTTTTTCTTTTCTCTGTATTTCGTCTTTGGTTAAGGGTACGGTGGAGTTGGTCGTCAAAAGAGAAGAAGGAAGAAGGGGGATTTCAAACTTTTTTTTTACTATTTGATCCCAAGCCCTCATCGATTTATGTAAATCGGCCCAGAATCGGGGCCTAAGTACCAAAAAGCTCAATCACAAAACGGCCAAAAAATTTCAACGGCCGAACCTTAGATGCCCCATTGGACGAATTCCCCAATAGATTGAGATCTTGGTCCCTTGATGTGAAACTTGTTCGTCCTACTAATCCCTAAGAAGCCATTGGAGTCGGTAATGGCGATGTAGAAGACGAAGAAGAGGAGATGACCAGAAGAGTTGTGTGATATGCCTGAAGGGACCCAGCTCGCGGCATAGTCACTGGAGATGCTAGGATTTGTTGAGAGAGAAGCCTCCTGGCGCCTAGAAACGCCTAGGCGTCGCGTTTTTTACTATACAGTACCTGATTGAGCCAAAGAACTAAACCCAACAACATTTCCCTGGATGACAACATTCAAACATAATCTTTTATCATCTGCTGCAGATGGACTTGGGATGGCTGGGGAGAAACACAAGGTGATGATGATGTAGGTTGAAACTCCATCTCATTAGTTGTATTGTATGCTCTTAGACCACCACTGCAACCTCCTCCTCTTCTTCCTCTAAAGTTTCCACTAGAATTGCCCCTTACCTATTACCTTTATGCCATTGTGGACGTCCATTGTGTTTGTAACATGTCTCACTGGTATGTCTACGCCTATGACAATATAGTCTTTCTTCGGCTGCTTTCTTTAGGTATTTGAGATGTCATAGCAGCTCGCGAAGTTCTTCTAATCCGACAGCCCATAAACTCCAAGTGTCGGCAATGGATCTTTGCCTAATATTTGAATCCTGATAGGATCAAATTCTGAGTCGAGATCAGCAGGGAACTCAATAATTCGACTTTCCAATTCTCTTCTGTAACTTAGTGGTATCAGCCACAGATGCCATGTGACATGGTTGGAGAAAATCAAGTTCTTGTCATAGAGCTTGAAGTGTTATGTTTCTATAATTCGAGGATTCAAATCAAATATTTGTATAGCATCACCACGCACAACATAAATCTGAGAAATTACCTCCCATGCTTCTTTTGCGGTGCCTAAGTGCCCTTTACCCTGAGATCGGGAGCTATTGAGTTTAGTAATTAGTCTTATCAAGGCATTTTTCTGTACCCAAGTCTCGTATGTAGGGTCTGCAGGTGCTGGACAAACTTTGCTTCCTGTTAAGTACCCTTTACCAGGAATGTGATGTTTCACACAATGAGACCAAGCGAGATAGTTTGTATCATCTAGTTTACAAAATATCCTTTTGATATTAATATTGAAAAAAGTCTGGAGATGCTGAACCCTTGGAACTATTTTTAGAAATTCCAGACAGATGATAGAGCTACTTTTAAGTTTAACTCAAAAGATTCAAAGAAAAAACCAACTTATAGACAATAATAGGTTCTTTAAGAACACCTTAAAGATCTAACTTACAAATCTTAATAACAGATCTAAGGTATAGTAGATCTAAGTTGGGGTTTTTCCTCTCTCTCCATTTAGCTTTGATACCATGTGGAAACGCAAGAGTGAATAAAATAGTGTGAATCACCCATAAGAGAGACTCCCTTTTATGTGTCCACAGTTACAAGAAAACCCACTTTTGGGTTGCGTAAAATATCTAGTTATTTCCTAACAGTAACACTAGCTGCACATTACAATCTAACCATAAAACTTGCAACCTTGTACGTCAAAGTGTCTACTTGCTTAATAGTTCTTGTGAAGTGGACTCTTACAGCATTTGTTGTCACCAACTTTCTGATTATATTTACTTGTCCCTACTTTAGACGACACAATGAATGCAACCTCTGAAAAGTCAAATGAGTCAATCAATTCACTAATCTTTTTAGTTATTCCATTGGTTTTCCACTAATCCTCGTCTTTGTATATTCCACAGGGTGTTATTGCTGGTCTTCTGGTTCAAAACACACTCAAATACTTGTTAAATTTTGGACAAGTATCCCCATACTTGGTATGTATCTCACACCTCCTTGACATTTCTTGCTAAATGACTCTTTTTAAGCATAGATGGTGTCTGCTAAATAACTTACTGCTTTGACTTTTAAACTCTTTATGGACGTCTGTCGCTACCACTTCTTATTTAAAATGCAGCGTCCCGTGAATTTAGAATATCTCGGGAATCCTAAGGCGTGTATAGTAAACATTGACCTTATTTCAGTTTTACATTAGATTTTTTAAGCAATTGCTGGATGCAGGGATATAACTCTTTAAAGGACTTCTTCCCAACAATGGCGATGAAACCAAACCCACAGTGTTCAAACTCACCTTGCCTGGACCGGCAGGTAATGCTACTTAAGTCACTTGGTTGGTTCTTCATCTTGCTCAGAAACAACACCAGTTTCAGAGTATTTTGTTGTTAGTTGATGTTAAACTCAATATTTGTCGTGCAGAAAGAATACATGCTCACAAAACCAGAAAGGGATGCTGCAGCTAAGGAAAAAATGGAGGCTGAAGCATTATTAGTAGTAGAATCCCCCGTCCATGCTGAAAATGAGTGGAATATAAGGTAAATTTTTCTGAAGCAGAATTGGTCTTTGAAGACAGTAGTCATTGTTTTTCTTGAAACCAGACATTTACTTTTTCTTCTAGAAAGAGCGTGTGACCGCCCATATAACATGTACATTGTTTATTCGGCTACACATGATAACATTGTCCAATTAATGTCATACGTAGTGTTTGAAATAGAAAAAAACGGGTAGGTTAATCAAGTTTAACATCTTTATCAACTTTTCCATGTTTTAAAAGTAAGTCTGCTACACGATTTCATTATTTTTTTACGTGGCTGCATCTGAAAGACATGGAACTTGCGGATATGATAATTGCTTCATCCAGGATAGACTTATATCTTATTTTGGCCATTTGCTGGTAGCCTGAAATCTTGGCTGTTGCTGCTTTGCGGTCACCTCATAGTTTCAGTTGCAGGATATTTTTCTTGAGTGCTCGTTTTATTGCTGAAAGTGCTGCGACATTTTTTGCTTCTTTCCGATAAATAGTTCTGCATGAGTGACCCTCAGCTCCCCCGTAAGATCTAGAAAATGGGACACTTGCTTTTACTATGTTTAAAAGATGAGTCTAAAAATTCTTATGGAAATCTTCAACAGTTTCACATCCACTTCCTCCTCTAAGCTCGAGCTTCCATTTTTATTAGAATTCTAACCTTGTTATTTCTTCAGTGTGGTTGATGATGACGATGAGCTTGAGAAGAAGGATCCTGCTCACACAAATTCAGGTAATCCCTTGATTCGTTTCTGTACGAATTTTGAAGAAATGCCTTCAAGACAATATTTGTTAGAGCAAGTACACTGTACACCTGTTGAATATTCTTTCTTGTGCTGTATTCGCAGATGCTCTTCCAGCGGGCCTTGTTCGTGAACTTCCAAGTGCAGATGACTTTCAATCTTCACCCGTTCCAGCAGAAGAAACAAGCAATCCTATTGACGACCTCGAGGAACTCCGTCGCCAACTTGATGCCCTTAATGCGTAACCCTTAAAACCAACCATAGGGCTTTGTTATTTATCATAGCTAACCTTTTTGCTACACCAAAAACAAAACCACAAACGAATGTAGGTTTTCGATAGTTTCACAGAAGCAAATACCCGTTTTTTTGTTTGTTGTTATAGCAGGTGAGGTAGGTATATAAAACGAATCCCGGCCCCTCCATGGTTTCGAATGCTTGTGATCCATCAATAGCTCAGAGGTTAACACATTTTTGATTTTACGAATAAAAGGTTATCACCTCTTATGTTGTGCTTTGCTTTGAATCAAGAGATCTTGTATGTAGAAAACTCAGGACCACAGAAAATTGAATCTCCCTAAGATGGTCCCCTTGGTTAGGGCTTTGGATCCAGAGTTCACATCTTCATCCTATACATTATACTCATAATTACTGTCTCTGATTTCCCAACTCTTTTTCTTGTGCCCCTCTATGAATGTTGAACATGATCTCTGTGTACAGAAAGGGTTATAGGATGGCCCAAATCATATAAAAATCCACATTGTGTGGAAAATTACAGTGGTTCTATATGAACCGACTGAAAAAACTGTGGAACCGCCACCCTCTTGAATTTGCAGAGGACCAGTGTATTATTTCTGGGAAAAATATATTATTCGTCAAAGAATTGATGGTTTGTAATGCTACTAGATAAAAATGCTCGATCAGAAGAGCAAAATTTTGGGACTGGGATTAAAAACCTCACGTCATTGGGGCGTACGGAAAAGTTTTGGGGCAGATTTATATTCGGTACGGAGTGGTGTTAATGTTTTTATTTACACTACTCGGCTTCATGAATTTATATTCGGTAAAACTTTTCCGTACGCCCCAATGACGCCAGATTAAAAAAACTGTCCTTGGTTTTGTCATCATTTTTTTTCCTTTGACCGTATGTGAAGATGTACTGTTATCAAAGTTTACAACCGAAGCTGACCAACCAACCAAACCCTGAGTTGCATATTTATGAAGTCACGGTTCCCTACACATTAAAAGCAGCATAGACAGTAAATACTAAACAGTGTAAACAGCAATGGGAAGGAAGGTTGAATTCAAACCAATTGCAGTTAATGAAGAAGAATGTGGATTAAACACACTTCCATCATTTATTCAGTATAGTAGGAACAGTTGTGGTTGTTGAGCCTGTTCTTCTTCATCCATGAACATATAATTCTGCTTCATAATATTTCACATTTTTTTCTTCTTTTTCTTGAATGTAGCCTAGTAGAGATTTTTTTTTTACTTAGATGGATTTCTTCAGGCTATTTCAGTCTACTGTATGTTTGTTACTGATGTTGATCACATCAGTTGAACCAACAGTTCTTGTAAAATTTGATCAAGTTCCTGAGCCTCGATCGAAGTTGTCTACGGCTGTTTTTCGTTACTCCCTTCTAGGACTAAATGGTTCTCAAGTATGCCAAAGAAAGCATTGGTGTTCCATCAGCTGCCAGGTAACAATAAACATTGTCCATCTTTTTCTTGAGTATGGAATTTGTATTGTTTTGGATGTGCAAATTGCTGAAGTTATATGTGTGCCAACAGCTGGATGATCAAATACTAAGGGATTGCCCGAATGATCATATAACATTAAGGAATCTAAGCGTTAACCGGAGTCACATTTTTCGACTGAGTGTTGCAACATTAGATGGGGATAGAAACTCATCGGCTTACAAATGGTTCATTGGTAAGTCAATTTTATAGTTCTATTCTATAAAAATTATGTTTCGAATTCCTTTCGATTTATATCGTTTGTTTCGTGTAGATACAATACCGCCCACTGCATCCATTACTAGTGAAACAAGTTATACAAACGCTATAGAAGCATCAATTGACATTACATTCAGTGAAGCTTGCACAAAAGGAGGTGGCTTCAAGTGTATAAACGCGTCCAACTGCGATGTAAGTCTCGCCGTCTTCCCCATGAATGTACTATGGTTGTGGATGAAAGTTTGATCTCATATTTTGTTAATCTTGTAGGTCTTGGTTAATGGCCCTGCTGAAGTAAAAGCGTCTACATTAAAAATGGTTGAACATGACATCAAGTACAGAATCATGGTGGAATTTTCTTCGGCGGGTGTATACGGACGTGTAGTAGTGAGGATGGCAGATATGCATTGTACTGATGAAGCAGGAAATCAGTTTAGAAGGACAAACGGATCCGTTCTAATTTTGCACTTCGGTAAGATATATATTTCTCTATTGCAGTTTCTCGTAAATGTTGCAAGTTATGACTCTGGAGTCTAAATGACTACACTCGTACTGATCTTAGATAGAAGACCAGTAGGCATGGTTCTGTGGACGACGATTCCTTCCTACGAATTGAAGATAGGCGAGGTTCCAAGAACTGTCCTTGCTACTAACAAAATGGAAGACTTGGAATTTTACTTGGACTTCAGCAGTCCAATAGTTAACTCGACAGATGACATCCAAAGTGTTTTACATGCAAATTTGGGTAGCTTCGTACCGATCAGAACTGAGAGCCATGGAGGTCGTCGATTTGTATTCAGAGTATGTCAGTAACTTCTCATCTGCTTTTCGTATTTGTATTTTAGCAGTAAGTCGACATAATGGTACTGTTTCTTTTGCAGCTTCTAAATGTGACCAAGACTGATATCATCACAGTGAAAATCCAACCTTCCTCCATAATTGGGCAATCGGGCGTAGCTGCTGCCTCTTCCATTACACCAATTGCATTCCTGTTTGGTACGTTTGTCATCGTTTGAGCCTTAGAATGGTGTTCGGAATAAGAGAAAACTTACGGATGAACTTGTTGTTTAGATATTACAAGACCAAGTGTGAGGCTGACTACCAGCTTCCCAGGAGTAACCACCAGAGAATCCAGCTGCATCCAAGTGGTAGCTGAGTTTTCAGAGCCAGTCTTCGGTTTCCAGACCTCTGGAATAGAGGTTGTAGGGGGTAGTATTACAAGGCAGGTGATGTGGTAACACTCAAAAAACTAGACGAACCAAGCATCAAAGTGTTTATTTGAGGTTTTCACTTTCAAGAAATTCCCTGCAGATTTGAAGAGCATACGAAAACTATTTACTCACTGATGATCCTAGGAGGCACTGCGAATGAGTTATCAGTTTTCGTTCCCGAAGGAAAAGCAAATGACATTTCTGGAAATCTAAATCTTGCCTCTAACCAACTGCAAATAAGGCAGTGTAAGAGCAGTTCTTTCTCCTTTTCGTTTTGTCAGAGGAGATTTCTCGATCCGTTCAAGTATCGCCCTGACGTCTATGTTTTCACAGGTTCGACCCCTGCAATATCTGCTCTACTGCACTCGTTCGTGACTGCTGGACTACTGGCAACATCACTAGCAGCTGCTGTTCTTACACTTTCCTCTACTAATCTGGCAGCATTAGGCGCTTTAAGTAGTGGGACCAGCAATGTCGTGATTTCAGATCCATCAATGAATCTTTTGGTATGTATGATAGATTGTGGTAATGCCGAATCATTTAAGAAGTCGAGGATTATAGGTAGGACAGAACTGTTACGTAGAAAGCGTTACCATTCGAGTATGTACCCTGCAACATTCCCATAGTTTTTGCTATATTTTCCAATAATGTTAGAAGTATGTTATCGTAGGGCATGGTCGGACACCTTCAAGTATTTGTCTTCTCAGACCGGATGTCACGTAGTCTACCTCTAGAGTATACTGAGACAACAACAGGACTCAGATGGCTGATTCCTCGTGAGAACCTTCCATGGAAGAAGGAAAACTCATCTATTTGGAACTATTATTCTTTGTCTGAAAATGAAAATGAGCTTTCAGTAAGTCAACAAGACTACGAATTAGCAGTTACGAATGGCTCAGAGATCAGTGGGCTGCAAGAGATACCAAATGCAGGCATACGAAATACATCTTACGGGCAACCTCTTGAGTCTGACGAATACTTCATTCATTTCATGGTGAGTTTTTCGTGTACATGGTTAAGTTTCTGAATCAATTTCTGCAAGGAACTTCAAAATTTAAAACGTTCGACGTTTTCTGACAGACACAAGAACCATTGGCCGCAATGTATCTTAGGACGGCGGAGAGTTATACCGGGTAACCTTCTGTCATATTATTTTTACTAAAGGAGTCTGGCTATGTTTGGTCACCGTTTATCTACTGATATCACGGTCAAAATGTGCATTATCTAAAAATAAATCTGATGCCGAGATTGTACTATGAACAGATGGAAAGACTTGGAGATGAACTTGTTCTGGCTTGGAACCGGTTGTGGCGGTTTACTAATAAGCCATTTCCTAATTGTTCTTTGCCTAACATGGAGGACTGGAACATCTGTTCACTGGACGCTGTCAGTTCCAAGATTTGAGCTCTTTCTCCTGATCCTCGTCCTCCCTTGTATCTCTCAATCAGCGGCATTTGTCCTTAAAGGTAGCAAACTAACAATCTAACTTCTATTTCCTGGTCGGACAATTTATGACTCCGAAGTGTTGTGTATGTTGATATAATTTGCTGTTTACGCAGGCCATACAACAGCAGGAATCATCACAGGCGCACTGTTATTAGCTATACCTGTAGCACTTATCTTATCGGTCAGCCTGTTCTTGATAGTTGCAATATTCACCAGTAGTATTGTCCAGTATAAGGAGATAACATACGCAAGTGACGATAAACCTTGGCATTCGAAGATGCTTGATGTGTTCATAGGGAATACTGCACAAGGCAAGTGGTTTTATAAGGAAGGCTTGCCTTCGTCTTTCCTGCCAAGATTTGGGTTACTGTTCGAGGACAGGAAGGGTCCTCCAATTTTAGTTGCCGTCGATAAGAACGACCCTAACAACGTACGCAAGTGGACCTACAGTACTGAAAGTGGGATTGGAAGAATGAGGGTTGTGAACATAGACAAAGGCAGTGAAGAACCTAAAGTTTCCACATCCAAGAAACTCTTTGGCTGCTCGAGATCAGCCTATATCATCGTAGACCTTCTGCGAAGAGTGACGTTGGGGTTCATCTCTGGAGCTTATGCATCACCCAGACCAAGCCAAAGTATTGCAGCCTTTACTCTGACAGTAGTGCAGCTGTTGTATCTGCTTACTCTCAAACCGTATATTAGACGAGGGGTCCATGTCGCAGAGAGTGTATCCCTCTTATGTGAAGCGGCCATCTTTGGGATATTTATCTACTTGGGTCACAAGAATGCCTTTGAAGAGAGGACCGTGGGCATTATAATGCTCACTCTCTTGTTCGCAAGCTTTTTCGCCCAACTCGTCAACGAGTGGTATGCTCTAATAAAATGCCTCCTGGAACTCCCTCAACTTGGAAATGTATCATTCAAGCTAGGAATAAAATGTGTCGCCAAGGGTCTGATCCTTCCTTTCCTCGCAAAGAAGCATTGGCCAAGATTACTGCCTGGATCCTCTCAGCCGAAAACCGGCTTAGTTCCAGTCGTTCCACTGGGCTCAGAGACAGAACTAAGAAGTGACATTGGAGCGCGGCATATGACTGCAACTATTGTCCCTGTTCTGAGTTCTGGTTCGTCGACCGTCACCAAAATCCAAGCAGAAGGACTCATCTCCTCTAAGGCGCAATTCGTGCAGAAGGAAGTGGATGAACGGCGACTGAAAGGAATTGCTTTGGAGCCTAGCAATGAAGCGAGGAAGCTGAGACAGTTGGCTAAGGCTAGTTTTCCTGGTTTTCCCGTTGTCGAGGAGGGCAGTTGCAGCTATTTCCAAGAGAACAATTGAGTTGAGACAAATGTTTGTCTGACACACTATAATAGGAGTTGTACATACATAACTAATGAAATTAGTCTTGCAACAGTAAATCTAAAAGGAGATTGTGTTTACTTGTGGAATTTGTTTTGTAATCACTTAAACCACTGCCATAACCTCGGCCCAGTAATTAGCTTTAATTCCTAAGCCCATACTGATTGCGCCCAGTACATCACAATCATGGTTACGGGCTATCACTCCAATACCCACGTTTCCTGGATTATTTTCGGCTGTCCCATCACAACAAATCAGCAACTCATCAAATCTGGAGGAATCCATGTACATTCCACAGAAGTAGTCGTCTTCAGTGATCTTCTAGTCACATTGAAATAGTTCAGGATGTTAACATCCGAGGCCTAAAATATGTGCTTAAATCTACCATGTGACCTCAAATTTGCATTGTTCCCTTAAATTTGAAAAATCAAAATTTTTAATAGACAACAAAAATTATGCTACCGCTATGCAAAATGTCCTCCGTAATTCAGAATCTGCCTTGCACCCCAAATCTCCTAGGTGACGCAAAATGTTGCACAAGATCAAAATCTACCTTAGTCCAAGTTTGCCGTTGTGATAGAATAATCCGTCATATGACCTAGAATTCGCTCATAACACCAAAATCTGTGGCATGACCCAAAATCTATCACTTATCTGTAGGATTATATACCCCAAGTTATTATTATATTTTATTTCTTTTATATGCGTCAATATTTTAAAATTCTCATCTAAATTCAGATAAAAGGAGTACACTTTTTTTAGTTCGCAACGATTTGAGCATCACGCAAGTCAAAGAAACCCTAGTTTCTTTGTCAAGGCCATGACTAGGAGTAGAAGAAATAATAACATAATAATCCTATTTTTCCTTAATAATAATAATGGAAAAAAAAAAAAAACAATGATTCAACATCTCTACTTATCTTAACTTATGAATGCAATGCAGCCTTTATCTTCAAAAAAAAAAAAAAAAAAAAAAATATATATATATATATATATATATATATATAGCATTTTCCATTGTGCTCAAGGGTTGGTATAAAAGTAGAACATTTTTGCCACTTCATTGTAACCGAGTCGAATCACATCTCCCTCGGTTAGTCGTAACCGGGGAATCAGGCCTTGAGCATCTATACGGTAATCATCATCTGCAACGCGTCTGAAAGTGACATGATAGCCATTAGAACAGAGGTTGACTGATTTGAAGCCTGCGGCGACACGGCACATCGACATCATCCAACCTCTGTGTTCATCATTTAGCTCAATCACTTGGTTAGCAACGTCTGCCTCTGTGAGTGTGATATCGATAGGCATAGTCTTTTTCTGAACGTATATTGTTTTTTTTTCTGAATGTGGTGGTGATATATATTTTGATTATGGAGTGATGTTGTTTATTTATACGTACTAAACGTGATTAATACTATAATTGATTTTGGGTTTTGTGTAAAAATATTCCTATTATTTTACTTTTTATAAAACATAAAAAAATCATTTTATTACAAGTTAGGCTAAGTCTAATAGGGATTCAACTTCCCTTAAAAAAACGCATGCCACATCAGCAAAGTAGAAACCTAAGTTTAATGGGAATTCTACTTGGGCGCTCAATAATTGAGCGCGAAAAGGAATATTCGCATCAACGCTATATCATTGAGCGTGAGTTCACTTTTTGGGCGCTACATGATAAAGCGCCGGATAATTTCAGCCATCAGATCTGGAACATATGTTATTAGCCATCAGATCTAGTGAGAATATTCGGTTGGGCGCTTTATTATTCAGCGCGGATACACTTTTTTGGCGCTACATCATTGAGCGCCTAAGTAGCATTTCAACTTCTACTTCCCTTAAATAAGGGAAGTAGAAGTTGAAGTGGGGAGAAACTGGGGTTTAGGCCACGCTTTTAAGGGAAGTTGAATCCCCATTAGACTTAGCCTTAGAAGCAAAAACTAAGAGAATTTGCTTCAAAAAAAA
>JAJJMA010089128.1:0-12294 GCA_023529015.1 Papaver nudicaule
CTGCTATCAAAGACTTCAGTGCTTGTAATCAAATTCAACATTTCTGGAGCATTTTCTTTCATATACTTCAATGCCCACTCTGTCATATCTGTCTCCCCCCCTTTCTCTGATATCTTCATGAATTTGACATCTGCAAGTGGTTGCTGCAACCCACTCATGTTCTCGACGACACCGAGAACGCGAATTCCAACTTTCTTACAGAAACTCACTTCCTTGCGAACATCAATCAGGGATACCTCTTGAGGGGTGGTGACAATGATTGCACCATCAATTCCTGTTGCTTGGAGAAACTGCACAATAGATATGTGCTCGTCTGAGGTGCCAGGGGGAGCATCCACCACTAGATAATCAAGCTCACCCCAATTTACGTCTTTCAAGAATTGCTTGATAATTCCATTCTTCCGAGGGCCTCTCCATATCACAGCTTCATCTGGGTTAGGGAGCATGAAACCAATAGACATAACACCAAGGTTGGACTCCACATAAACAGGAGACCAGCCAAGGTTGCTTTGATGAATGTCCTGGCCTTCCAAACCAAGCATCTTTGGAATGCTTGGGCCACAGATGTCAATGTCAAGGAGACCCACCTGATGGTCCATACCTGCTAGTGCAAAAGAGAGTTGTGCAGAGAACGTGCTCTTGCCAACTCCACCTTTCCCGGATAAAACAAGTATCTTGTGCTTGACGGTGGCCATTCGTTCTGCAATTGCAACCAAGTCTGCAAACACAAAGATACAGCATAAGCTAAACCATTAAGGATACTTCATTTCTATAGTGGCAGTTATAGATTGTAACTCCCTTGTACTTGTTAGTGAATAATTGTAACCAAGATCTGCTTTTCATGCAAAATCTCTATTTTCTGTGATGAATCTTGAAATATACATGGTCTTCCAAGTCAATATACGCAACCGAATCAAATCATTACAAGAACCTATAGAAAACCCAACCAATTCACCAAGTAATGCCTAGGAAGATCGTGTCTTCACCAAAAGAATATACTAATCCTCCGTCATTCATGGTGGAAATGACTTAAATTGAAAAACAAAACTGAACAGTGATTGTAACCAACTAAATTTAGAAGAAAATGAACAACGACAGTAAACCGAGAGACATAAAAGTTTCGGGATTTAAAATAGCAATTTCAAATCTGAAAGTTGAGACTAAGGAGTAATACAAAAAAATAGCATAAGAAAACAGAACTAGATCAAATGATAAGTCCAGCACCCAATAGTCACAGTCGCATTAAGATAAAACTTTCTTTATAATGTGAATAATAAACTGAAGGAAGTTTTATACCCTTGGGTGTATGTTGTGGAGATGAAGTTATAACACAGCTCAGAATACACAAATCTCATTCAAATAACCTTTAAGTTAGTAATTTTTCTATGTAGAAAATGGAACCAACATTCAGTGACAGCAATTAAGCTAACTCCGCAGCTTTTTATAGACTAAATAAAAAATGAGAAGATCAAAAAATATCTAAACAGCCAATTTTCTATTGCAGATTAAATTAGATACGTTCATTACATAAGAAATGAACCACATCTAGGAGACGTATGAAGTGCATAGCTGCTTGCCACAAAGGGTGATTTATCACTGCCTCGGCCTAGAAGGGAACATCTCCATGTATGACACTAACACTACAATGTCTTCATTTGAAAGTTTCTTATATTTCCTTCCTTTTACTACCCACTTATGATTTCAACTGAAAGGGGAAGGAAAATTTAGTTATCAGTGAATCCTAGATCTTTGCTCTGATAACAACCTTGAAATAGTCCCAAATTCTTCGGCTATTCTATATAGCATACGTAGTACTACATGCTATCTTTTCCTGTAAAATTCAGATATAAAGTTGACATCCACAATCTAACACAAACCCTAATCTAAGGTATAAAATAGTTTATTTGTTTCTCTTATTTCCTCTACCACTTACATTCTTAAATAATGCAATTCCAGACTCGAGCCCGAATCATATGCTGTCTGGGTTTGCTTGGTTATTGGTAGTATTAGTATCTATGCAATTATGCCAAGTGAACTTGATCATCAGTTCGAGGATGGGAGTGAGCTTGAGATCAAAAGAAATGACTAATGACAATTAACGCAGATTTAGCACTGCTGAGATTGAAGTCCATTTTAAGACACGGGAAAATAAAACCAAGTTTTTTAATTCCTGTGTTGTAAAGTAAAGGAAGTGGTGTTACTTGTTAGCAATCAACCTTAGCCCTTGAAGTGCATAACAGCCGGGCAGCCGAAGGGTAAAACCTAAAAGAGGAAAAGTTCTATACAGATTTGCACTTTGTTCCAATCTAGTGAAAATCTGCTAATTTAGATAGGGTACAACACCTTAGTGTGTTCAATCCAAAAGGGATGTAAAGTTGTGAATTTAGTTACCAGGATCAGGTCCTTTAGGAGCAGTTGCACAAATTTCTTGATTAGGGCATCCAGCACAAGAATCAGCCTTTCCAGCTGATTCTGATTGTGGACCTGGACAATCTGCACCACAACAAAACACACACAAAAATATCAAAATCTGTTAAAAAAAACCTTAACCTAAAACCCTAGAACACAAAAACTAACTTACGTTCATTAGCATCTTCGGGGATTTCTTGGTCTGCCATGGCTTTCTCTATTTCTTTCTGTGAGTTTTACGCTTAAAAAGAGCTTCACACGGAGGGTTTATATGGTTTAATTTTGACCTGGTTGGCGCCTCCTTTTTTTATTCAGTCAACATAACCATAACTCGGTTCACACGGACATCGGGTAGATAAACCGATTTGACTCTGCCGCATTCCATCCGACCGACATCATACTTAAAAAGGCTGATTTAGGGGCCGGAAAAAATGATAGGGGGACGGATAATAAAACAAAATAGAGCTATTTTTAAGCTTTTAAATGATAGGGGGACACATTTTGGTAACTTATTTTTCGTCTGGTTTTGTTGCATGAAATATAGACGATAATTGATTTTCGTCTAGAGTTTTAGGCTTTCACCCAGCCGAAAAATAAGTTACCAAATGTGTCGCAGCCAATCCAGCCGAAAATAGGCTTAATTTTGAAAAACCTAGCCGAATATTTACTGTATATCGTCTTCTTCTATTTTCGGCTGGGTTCTGGGTTAAAATTGAGCTGAAAATAGGCTATGGAATCACAAAATCTAATTTTCGACTGGGTGAAACCGCAGCAAAACCAGACGGGAGGAGACGATGAAGAAGAAGATAAAGGTTTTTGTTAATCCTTAATTTAAAAGGGTAACTTAGACTTTTCATATCATTTTGACACCCCTTATAACCCCCTCTAGGATAGGGATAAAAAATCCGGTCCCCCTAGTACTTTTTTCGGCCCCTAATTCAGCCTTTATACTTAAACCCCAAACGCAAACCCTCCTCATTTCCCCAATTTTGTTTAGGGTTCAAGGATTTCTTCTCTGATCACGAAATGGTGAAGATCCCGCCATTGCTGAGGCCATCAAACCTCCTCCGCCGCAATTACGTAACAAAAACTCATCATCCCCTTCCCACTCAACAACTCACCTCTACTCCACCACCACCACCACCATCGCTGCAGCCGTATTTCCCTCCATCTGATAAGAAAACAAAGAAAAACTCTCTACAACCATCTCGTACTAAACCATTAACACCACCAAAAGACACCAAACCAATCTTCACATCTCGTAATCTCACAGACGCTCAGAAAACATTCGATTACATCCTCTCCACTTCTCCATTCCCACTCGATACTCGGCACTACAATTCTCTACTTGAATCCTATACTCAAATCTGCACTCTAGATGATTCGATTTCTTTCGTAAAGTATATGCAAACGAAACAACCTTCGTTTTCGCCTGATCGGTTAACTTACAATGTCTTGTTCTGTCAGTCTCTCAAATACCTGTTAACTCCTGAATGGGAAGCTGATTATGTCCGTAAAATTACGGATTTCATGGTTACTGATGGTTTTTCGCTTAATCATGGCGCGTTCGATTTGTTTGTGAGGTCAGTATGTTCGATTGGACGAGAGGAGCGAGCTGTTGAACTCGTTAAGGAGTTATCGGTAAGATGTTCTCCGCCGAGTTATTCCACTTATAATTTTCTGGTTAGGCATTTGTGTAAAAGCATGGAGTTAGGTAGTGTGTATGAATTTATTGATGAAATGAGAGATTCTATGAGGCCTGATCTTGCTACCTACACGATTTTGATTGACTTTGTATGTAAGAGTAAGAATTTAAGAGAGGCGAGGAAATTGTTTGGAGTGCTTGGAGCAGCTGGGTTTAAACCGGATGCTTTTCTTTATAATACAATTATGAAGGGTTATTGTATGTTGAATATGGGAAGTGATGTTATTGGTGTTTATAAGGAAATGATGGAAAAAGGGGTTAAGCCTGATATTGTGACGTATAATACAATGATATTCGGGTTGTCAAAGGTAGGAAGATTGGAAGAAGCTAGGAAATATTTGGGTGTAATGGTTGAAATGGGACATAATCCAGAAACGGTTACGTACACAACTTTAATGAATGGGATGTGTAGGAAAGGAGATGCAATTGGAGCTGTGGGTTTGCTTGGGGAGATGGAGGGGATGGGTTGTGAACCTGACTCTTGTACCTATAACACTTTACTTCATGGATTGTGCAAGAAGAGATTGTTGGATAAAGGGATGGAGTTGTATGAGGTGATGAAGTCCAAAGAGATTAAACTTGAGCCAGCTTCTTATGCTACTTTTGTGAGGATGTTGTGTAGGGAGGATAAAATTGCAGGGGCATATGAGGTTTATGATTATGCGGTGAAGAGTAAGAGTTTAACAGATGTTGCTGCATACGAGGCATTGGAGAATGAACTTAAGTGGCTGAAGAAAGCTAAAGCTAAAGCTCAGGGAATTGCTTAAGTGGTTTGTATCTTTTTTATCATTTTGTGGTTTTGAAGTTCTTGATTTTAGTTGCTATCACTGTAGTATTCAATGTTGCTGATACGATAAGCTACTGTTTTATGGGTCAGGAAATAAATTTTGAGAAGTGAAATCAATTTTATTATTTTTTTTTTCTATTTTCTTGTTCGGTAAAATAGTCCAGTGGTAACTTTCTGTGGTGGATCTTAGTTGGTGATTCATTTGTGCACTTTGTATAAGTGTACATATTTTTTTTTTTTAGTCTTAATACTGTCTGTTTGGCTTGATGACCTGCTTATAACAGTAACTTAAACGGAGTTGATGATAATCTTTAGTTAGTAGGTTCACCTTGTGTAGTTTGCTTTGATGCGTTCCAAAGGCTTGCTTATGACTTCTCAGTACTCAGTGCCTTACTAGGAAACACAAAGTTATACAATACCTTGTCACCCAGGTCATTGAAGTCTGTGGTGTTTGTCATTAGTAAAACTGTGAAGTTCCAAGATTGAGATTTAATGTCATTGATGGCCAAGTTTGCTAAAGTAAGATCACTGTATCATTGTCCTTTTGTGAGAAATATTTCGTATGGCCATCATTGTCAGAGTTATACTACCCATGCTAATTCACCTACCACCATTCGATTTTCCATCTTCAGATTTATTGGAGCAATCTGATAAAATACTATAAGTTTGTTTTAGTTTGGATTCATATGTTTTAAAGATTCACCAGTTAAACTTTTAGCAGGATTCCAGTTCTGATGTGTTTTAGATGTATTTTCCTAGTTTATCTTCTCATTTTGTAATGGTTTGGTTCTCTATGCCGGTGCATATTTAGGTGTAAAGGGAAATTAGTGAATGCAGCTACAAGTCCGAGAGCAGCGAGAGAGGCTGAGTTTGTCAAAATACATATCATATTTTTTTGTGGATTCATAATCCCAACCATGATCATGTTCCCGGGATGCGGAGAAAGTCTTCCTACCTTCTAGCTACTGGTTGTACTAACTGAAGTGCAGCAGATACAATCCCACAAGCAGAATAAGAGCTTTTTGCTATCAAAGGTATGATATATTTCGGAACCTTCTCTCGTATTTGTGTTTCTTATGGAAATCTTGCAAAGTTGGATTTAAATCTCAGTAGGAGTATTCTTATAATTAGCAATTGCTTCATGCTTTCATAGCTGAAACGAAAAGTGACTAGGCCTGTAAAAAGCAGATGCTTTTGGAAAGTATAAAATTTCATCTCTTAATGTCCACCCTCCAGTCATTTGGGAAACTGTATGGACTTGTTTAGCTGGTTTTAATAGTACCAGCAATTCCTACCCCATAGAAGGCCATCAGTATGGAAACTATCTGACTGCCGTCTGTTTCCTATCTTGTTAAAACTCAAAGACTTTGATCAGCTTAGTTTAGGGTCAGTTTGGGATTTGACATTTAGTGTGCAGTTACACCAATAAAAAGGATTGTCTAGTTACTAGTCCTCAGTTTGTGCAGTACCCCTGCCACGAGCTTCTCTTACTTATATAACCACAGGTGAGGTCACTGTCTCATTACCTCTTACCTGGTAGTAGTTACGTCAAGTACAGACTGCACTGCACCTAGGAAACTTATATATATTATCATATGAAGCACTTATCATCCTTGGAAAAAAAAATCCTTGGAATTCAAAAGAAACATAGATTTGGGATCTTTTGTTGTAGCATAACCCAGCTAATCGGGTCAGATCCAAGAACAGCTAGACTGACATGACTGTGATCGAGTATAGGATGATAGTGTGTTTGGTTCCAGGTAAGTTTTCTTTCCATTATATAGATTTAGTGTGTAAACCGTTATATCAAATTTCAACCACCTTTTACCTTTTAGACATTCTTTCACATTCACTTTCACCTCAACACGCCAAACTTATTAGTTTCTCGATGGGATTCTGGTGGTGAACAAGGTAAACTGCTATGCCTTTCCGATGATAAGCATTATGTTTTCTTATAGGACTTTGTTGTTTTTATTTTGATGATGGTTTAGTCGGTGGTAACATCACCGAAGAGGAAACCTCCTGAAGAAAAAAATCCTCATTGTCACTCGTGCCAAGAATTAAGATTTGTCTTCAGTATTAATTGACTTAATTATCTCCCCCGTGCGTTAGAACTTTCTCATCAATTTCCATTTAGTTTATTCACCGAATATGTTCTTCTGAAATCAGTCTATTTAATCTTTATCTCCATGTACATTGTATTCCTTATCCTTGAGATCCAAAATTTCCTTCTAAATTTTGGCTGGATATGTGAAGACAAAATCTTGGTACAGTTGGTAAGCAAATAGCAATCTGATTTAAATGATTTGTTCCCTTGATTGATTGGGTAAAACTGTACTTAGGAAAAATTCCACCTAGTAGCTCCCTGATTAAGCTTCTTCGTCGAAATTGCTTCTGTCATATTTCATCAATTCATTTGAAGACAGAGTTCTACTATTAACATATTTTATCTAGTTTCAGGAACATTATCCAACCTTTTTTGGTTATAAAATTAAATTAATCATACATTAATTACTTTATTCCACCAGATAAGCAAGAGGACAAAAAGAGGTGTTACACTCCATTCGTGTGTTGGTTTTAATATAGTTTTCATATATTAATGTTACATTATTAATTCTACAAGCACCAACTAAATCCCCTCAGCAACCAGAAAGATAGTCTAATTCTTTCTCTGTCCGTTCAGGAAGATTCCTGGTGTCTTCTGTCAGACAATCCGTATGTGCTGTTATTAGACTTTAATTATATTTCTGTCCGTACTTATCGTCCGAGGTGACTTTCTTCGTACTTTCTTGTATAGATCTGAATGAGCCTCTTTACTTCTCTTTGGGGACTTCAGAATTGTTCTATTAAAGACCAAGTGCTGCAATAAGCTTTTATCATCTTCATTCTTTTCAATTCAATCACATAGAAAGGATTGATCAGAAGTTATTGTCAATATACATCTGTATATTGTTGTTAGGCATCACAATTAGCTTTGAGTCTGTATTTAGATATAAAATTTAGGTTTGATGGCAACTTTGAGCTTGAATTTCAATGCTCTGAGAGATTTACAAGATTGTGCCAATGGTATCCTAAGTTTACCGGTAACCAGACAAGCAATTATCTGCAATCGAAAAGAAAAATGGGTTGACGAGGTATCTGAAGGTTCTCTAAGAATGTTAGATTTGTGTGGAATAACTAGGGATGTTTTGTTGCTAGCTAAGCAACATCTTCAAGATTTACAATCTGCTCTACGGAGAAGAACTCTGGGAGAGTCTTCTGTCTCATCTAGCTTAGATAGCAATTGTGAAAATACTAATGGTGGTTGCGATGCCTCTGTTGTGAAAAAGATGAAGAAAGAGCTGTTCAAGTGTCTAGAAGGTTTGAAAGGCATGAAATGTGATCCATCATCATTATCATCATCGGCCTTTTCACACGTTGACCCTAATCTATTGGTAGTAGTGACTGTACTTAGAGAAGTTAGGATGGCAACCATATCGGTTGTTGAATCGATTTTATCTTTGATGTCTACACCTAGGGGGAAACCAACATCTAACAAGAAGTCTTTTATTTCAAAGTTAATGCGAGTTAAACGAGTTGCCAATGTTTTCGAAGATGAGGATGAAGGGGTGGAAGCAGATACTCTTTTTGCCCTTCACGAGTACAACTTCTGTGAGAAAGTGTCTGAAATTCAAACTGCTAACAAGAGGTTAGAAGTTTTGGAAGGTGCCATTGAAGGTCTTGAAGTTGAATTGGAGTGCATGTTTAGACGTTTGATTCAAACTAGGGTTTCACTGCTCAATATACTTAACCACTAAAAATAGATTTGGTTTTGGAGATTTGTTCACTTCTATCACACTTCTTACTGACATCCATTCATTAATTTAGGAAATTCTTTACTTACCATTTATTTGTTATAGTGAATACTGTAATAGTCTAGTCATTGGAATTCTTCCTCTGAACTATGGAGTAATATTTAGCTTCATCGATGATCTTCTGTTGTGTTAATTCTTTCGTTAGTTATTTTAAATTAAATAATAAGAATGTAAAAGACCACTATTTTGGTTTTGTATTTTATCACTTTAACCATTTCTTATGAGTGGATTATTCATTGTATGAAAAACGCTGATTGTCTTCTATGTTCCAGGCCCGTTATAATTGCTTAGTGTCAAAACCTCACCCGTGGTCGTGGTCTATATCTTATTATCGTTAGTTTTTGGATCTGTGATCTGCAATATCATGGATCTTCTTTTTTGGGCTTGGTTGGCTATTACTTATTGGGACTTATCACTTATACTAATTATATTCTGGAATATTTTATTTCTCCCTTTCGAATTTTGTGCATTTTGTTCTGTATTAGTAATTAAAGTGATGTGGCTGCAGGTAAATGGCAGGTCTGGTCTGAGGCCCAATAGCTACAAATTAGGTTTTTTTAGGAAGTGACCCAAAATCAGTAGCTGACCCAGCAACAGTGGGCCTGATTTGAAACCGCTCCGGAAGGAAGTCTAACAACTGAGGACACAGAACCCGGATGCACTCTGATTGCAATGAATCTTAATAATTGAGGACTTCTTCAGAACCCAGATATACGTTGAAGGTAAATGTTCTTCATAAAATGACTGAAAACAGTATATCCAGTTTCTACTTATCATTTTAATCTTATATTCCTTCACATACAAGCTTATAACACTTTACTGGTGCTTACTTGAAGAGTAAAATTGAATAAACAACATATATGAACTAGAATGAGTTTTAATTGTATAGGTGCAATTGATTTGTTAATACATACTGATAACACAACAGAGAGGTATCCTTTAAAATGCGGACACCAGTGATGTGCCTGAGAGTTAGAGAGATTTTCTTAGTCAAGTATAGTACGTTAGAACGAAAACATGTTAAGGAGAGAGACTCGAGTTTGGATTAAGCGTCTGAAAGTAACCTCTGATTCAGCTTCAAGAGTATCAATACCATTCTCTAATTTCTCCAGCCATTTCTTAGCAGCTTTTAACTTCTCATTCGTGACCTCCTTGCTTGAAAATTTGCCAACTGAGGTAGCATGTAGTAATGCGATATCAACTAGCTCCACCTCACTCACATTAGTCTCGTCGTCACCCTTGCATGCTCCTCGTCCTTGTTTATATATCAGCTTTGAAACCAATGCCCATTTCCCATTTCTTGGCCTCACTGGCTTTGATGTAGTCATGAATGACAAGAGGTGTTGGAAGATGGAGATGGTGATAACTCTTATTTCGTTGAATAACTTGATCACAGTGGACAAATGTTCTTGTGATAAACAAAGAATTGGCAAACAATATTGTTTACTCATCTTTCTCAATACTGCGGAACATTTGCTTGTCAGATCTTTCTTCATTTTTTTTCTAGAGTAAAAATAGGCGTCTACTATGTTTTCCACACTCATGAATTCTCCATCTGACGATCTTTTTCTGCGTCGAAGAGCTAATTGAAGATCTTGAACTTGTTCTTTCATTGACGGTAAAGCGTCTTTGATGGCTCTGAATATGTCCAATGTCTGAAGTAGTGAAGTGTCCCATCTAGAATTTCATCCAAAAATTCCTTGTTTTGATTGCAACTCAGTAGGGCTTGTTTTGTGAGAGACAAGCTAAGAACTTCGTCAAAGCTACACCTCAGCAAGGCCAACCAACCCAACTTGAAGTGCATTGGCTGTGAAAGTAGATGATGTTGTCGGCATTGCTGCCTCTGCCGATAATCTTATTCAATTCATCCTCTTGTTTTGAGAACTCGGGATGAGATTTTGTTGGCAAACTGACAGACCTGACATGCGAATTAGATTTTCATACAAGCATTGCTGAAGTAATTTTAGTCATGTTTTAATGCTTCCCAAGAACTAAACTGAAACACCCAAACTGTCAGATCAGGAAAAAGCTGATGTGTTTAACAATGTGTTGCAATAATCATATATATAGCAATATGTAGAGAAAATAAGACTTAGGGTTATGACAAGTAAATATGATTGATCATTCATTGTCACTAGTTTCCCAACAAATCATCTTTTTAGGGACTTTTTATTTCTGTTATATCTATGGTATTGGGAATTGGGGGTACAGAAAAGCTATTAATCCATAGAAATAATTTGCTAGCAAGAGATTACAAATGATCCAGGTTGTCGCATACTTATTTGTCTCCCACTTCATTACCCATTTTTCCACACTTAATTTTCCATTCCCACTAATGAAATTTTATAATCCCAGCATTAGTGTTTAGCATTTGAGAATGAGACATTGGGAATGAACAGTTAACCATAGTACGGTTTTTGTTATTGGGAAAACCTCTATTTTGTCCCAGAGTTGCAAGTTTGCAACTTAGCTAGTCCATAGTTTGTAAATTCAAGTGGGCCCTTAGAATGTTCTTTGTGCAACATCATGTAAAATGGTCTGATTTTATTCCATATGGTCGCGGTGGTTGTACACAATGTTTTAAAAGACCCTTTTCAACCTACCAATTTGGAATTGAACCAAACCGGTTCAGGAACAAAATAGTGGAATTCACCTATGTATCAGGCACGAGGCAGGATTGTATGTATCTAGCTATGGCTTACTTTCGGCTGTCAATAAAGTTTTTTTTGAAGAACCCCATTAGCGAAACCAAAATGAGGGACATGTACTGAAATGGTAAATTATAGACTGATTTTTCAATCTTTTTTTGAGATATTGTGCTAAGTACTTCACCATTTGGCCTTTGAATTTTGGCCATAAAAACTAATGTAACAGCGTGGGGTATCTGTCTGGCATAGCCAATGGCCTTATAAAATCTGAAAAAGGACAACTTGGTGCAATTGCAACAAATTGAGGTGTGGGAGAGAAATCCTTTGGTCCTCGTCGTGGGCATTAACTGTACCAGGTGGCTAATTGGTATCGTTGGTTAAACCCACACCTTTGACTTATTTGTTGCACCTAGTACCTGGCCTAAGAATAGAAAAACAATTCCACATCCCAGACCTTACCAACTTGATGAACAGTGGTCTGACCATTGTCGGATCAATTTGGTGCATCATTGATTCTGTTTAAACGTCATTATCAACAAATACGGATTTGATTATGCATTTCCACAGATAGGACTCATAGCCCATAGGAGTGGTAGGGATCAATTAGTGGTGCCTTGATGTTCCAAAATCATAGGGACACCAAAACCCAAATATCGAAATATTGCAGGTTTCACAGATCAATTGAAGATACAATGAAATATATCGTGTTTTAAAGTGTTGTCCAAATCATGTACACAGTAGTACACTCTCAAGTGTGCACTAGTGAGATGAACCCATACTGTGATTGGATGAAATTTTATGGGGCAATTGTTTTATTTGTCCCCCATCATTTTTGTTTCTCTATAAATACCTAGCTAAAGGATCAAACAACATAAAATCAAACAACATCAC
>JAJJMA010089159.1:0-18828 GCA_023529015.1 Papaver nudicaule
CCAGTGTCACTGCACTTCGATTTGCACTTAGTGGTAGTTTCGTGACCCTCATCCTTGAACCTTTAGCACTTGCAATTTTACCTTAGTAATTTTTTTTAAGGTATTATTGATCTATAATACTTGTTCAGGTTAACACCAGTCCTCGCAAAGATGGATGAAGTGGAGATGGGCAATTCTGGCGAGGTTAGCCTTTGATGGACTCTGATCAATACTCAGTTCTGCGATTCTGCAAAGAAGAAGTGAAGATGCGGAGTACTGACGGCTTGACGGTAAGACCCCGTGCACCTAGCCAGATAGCTTGACACCAACCAATACCGATAGAGGCACACAGACCACTTCCCGCCTCGTCCTTCCAGGACATGGAAGATAGGAAGGAAAGCGACTCCAGGCATTGAGTGAAAAGCTAAGAAGCTTCACTACGCATTGCAGAAAAGAAAAAAACAAGTGCCAATTTCCCTTTTATCTTTCTCTCTAGCAGGTCTCTCGGTTTTCTGATGATTTATTTATTCAAGTAACTAGTTCTGCAAAACTCCACATTTTTGTGGTTTTTCTTTTCTTTTTTATGTTTGAACGTTTGGACAGAGTACAGGAATGAGAAGATGCCAGTTTTTCTGCACCAAAAGGGAGCTCAATTTTTGTGCTTCTCGTCTTCCTTGTAATTTTTGAGCCACACGGCCTTGACATGGGAGAGATTTATCCAATTGTGTATTCTTCCCTTGTTACCAATGGCCCAAAGGTTCCCCATCTCCCAGGCATCCAGAAGAAAGGCTCTCCTTAGACCAATACCAGTATGGACTGAAATAAGAAAGAAAAGTGATTCAGGGGCTTCGAAAAAAACTGAAGCCCTCGGATCACAGTTTCCCGAAGTAATTGTGCTCCCCCCCTATGTATTTTTTTTTAATACCAAAACTACCCTTTTATGTTTTGATAATCGGTGATTAACCAAATTGATAATCAGTGATTAACCAAAAGTATGATTAACAAACTTAAAAAAAAACTTAATCAAAAACTGAAAATCAGTGAAATCAAGTGAAGAAGAAGAAAGAAAAAAAAAACCTAACTTTTTTTCTAAAAAACCAAAACTTGATTCACTCAACCAAAATGAGTTAATCAAGCGTCGAAATGGAGCTAGAAGTATCTCCTTCCATTGAGGCTAACTTCATTGAAAAACTAGGTCACATTCACTCCATGAAAATCAAAATTCGGGAACCAGAAGTACTTACGGCTGACATCTGAAGAACAGCTAGCCGTAAGTTAGCCTGCCATTAAAGCTTCAGATGCAAGACGTAAGTCCATCTTAGTGGCCGTAACTTACTTACGGCTAATACCGATACTTTGATTAGCAGCCGTAAGTTCCTTTATATTAAAATTTTTGTGTCGCAAGGTTAGTGGCCGTAAGTACAAATTAGTAGCCGTAGGTTTATTTACGGCTGAATTTGTATTTGGCTTAGTAGCCGTAACTTTATTTACGGCTGAGTTTGTATTTGGCTTAGTAGCCGTAACTTGACTTACGTCTGGGAAAGTGTAGTCGTAACTCTACTTACGGCTGGTACCAGGGTAATTTCAGTAGCCGTAACTACTCCTGTAACTATAAAACAATACTAATTTTTAACATACATAGATGCCTTACACCTATCAGACCCAAGTCATAACATAAGTAAACACCCAAGTTTCCCAATATAACAAAACCACACATTCATCCATAAACAAAAGCATACCTAATATCCAAACAAGCTAAAATTAATTCCAGATTCATAACATAAGTTTTTCACTCATAATGGGCATAAGTTTTTCACTTATGAGCATGTTTTTTGCCTTTTCCAGCAACACCTTTTGCTCCAGCTCTACCCCCACGAGTGCGAGGACCATCACCACGACTACCTCTTGGTTCACCAATGTGAGGACCACCACCTTGAGTTCGACGTTGTTCAATAACCTCCTCTTCATCAATATATTCTTCTTCATCCGATACTGGAGGAGGCTGCCGAGAAGATGAGGATTCACGCGGCCTCTTGGTACCTCTCTCGAAGCATTCAAAAAGCGCATCTCCTTGGGGTCCAAGGTCATGAATTCCTTGGATTTGGTTCTTGAGAACTTCCTGTTTACTTACACACAAAGATTTGCCACTGGAGATGTGGGCGCACATGCTCGTTACCAACATTTGCACTCGTTTTTGCTGCAAATAACATAAGTAGGATTAGTTTAAGACCAATGAATCATAACTATGATGAATTTATAGTGTGCTTACCCCAATTTTGGCCATTTTAGCCAACAACTCCAACGATTTCTTCCCCTTCCCTTCAACGGCCTTCTTGAGTTTGGCTTTCTCTTGTTCGATGATGCGGATTGCTTCCGGATCGCGGTTGATCACATAAGGATGACCCCACTTGTAGAACCATGGCAAATAATCTGTGGTGGCCTCTTTTGTGCCCAATGCAGGAATCAGCTCGCCCATTTGGATGTGGTATTGTGGTTGGTGACGATTGTTCCATACGTCCGTTGATGGAGTTGGAGAACAGACCGTCTTGATGTAGTTGTTTTCAATTTTAGTACCATCCTCTATTGGTTGCAATTTGAAGTTCTCATGACGAACAACAGTCTGAACAAAACCAATTTGACGGAGACATCGCCTAGGATTAGTCATGACAAACCCATGAGGATGATAGATAGGCCCATTATAGTCAGCAAGTGGTGAAAGCTGACGCTTGTCATCCCCCGTTACCGGGTCTATACGCATGTATGGATCAAACACCACTTGGGATGCATCTAAGTCGTCTAATTGTTCCCTCAACCACTCTATCTTCTGATGCTTCTTTCTTAGTTGGTTTTGTTCGAAAGGATACTTCATACCTGTTGGGCGATCGTCATTAGGATCCTCATCCTCATCATCCTCATCGTCCTCATTATCCCCATCAACCTCAGGAACCTTGTCCTGCTTCCAGTGTCGGTTCAATCTTGGGCGTATCTTAAGTGTTGGAAAATGGTCATAAAACCATGACTGAAATTGAAAACATAACGTTGGGTTACAAATCAAATGAAGATGAACATAACATATTACGATAAAATGAAGATGGGAAATCAAAAATTACCTGTAAAATACCAATATTTCCAGCAATGTTGCTAGCACCCGCCCTCGAGGCCTTTCTAAGACCGTCTAAAAGGAAGGCAAGGGTTGCCGAACCCCACGAATAGTCGTGGGTGCCCTCAATGGTCCTCAAAAACTGAAGGTAGCCAATATTCACCCGGTTTCCACTCTGGTCGGGGAAGAAAATGGTACCAAGTTGGTGCAACAAGAAAGCTCTGGCCACCTGCTTAGCCCTATCATCAGAAAGGTCCATCTTGAGTGTACCCCCAAACTCAGGCCTCAACCTATCAAGCTTTACCTTTCGAACCAGCTGTTTGCATGCGGTTCTTCTTAGCTCTTCTTCACTCTGTCCTGAAGCAATCTAGAATTCCTCCTCACATTTGTCTTTGTTCCACCCAAGAGTGGCGAAACATAGGTCATACAGTTTTGGCCAAGCCATCCTTTCAATGTACCCTTCGCGAACCGCTTTGCCTTCACTTTGGAGGCCGGCAATGGACCACATATCGTCCAAGATGAGAGTCATCTCGCCGAATCCAAAATGAAAGGTGTCGGTTTCAGGACAGTATCTCTCTCTCAAAGCGGCAGTGACAATACTGTCATGGACAAGCTGAGAATTCTGAATGCCAGGCCACAATGCTGAAGCCTGAACCAGAGCCTTAACCTTTGGTGATTCTTCATCAATGGACCAAACCCCGGCCTTTTGGTGCTTCAAAAGCTGAACTGCATCTTTATGATCCTAAATACAAAACGTTTAAATTTTAGATTTTGAAAGTAAGATTATAGTAAAGTGGGAAAAGTATTGATTCATACCACTTGCTTACAAACTTGTGCGGCCCACGAATGCTCGTAACCAATTAACACACTTGGATCCTCCGCCCCACCCCAACGGCTGCCGTCTTCATTTGCTGGTAAAAACCCGTCCTTTGGAATGTTTTGGTGTCTAGGTCCAGCTTTCTTTCTCTCCTTCCTTTCGTTTGGTGGCTGTTGAGACGAGCTAGCTTGTGCTACATGTTGAGACGAGCTAGCTTGTGCTACATGTTGAGACGAGCTTGCCTGTTCTTGATGTTGAGACAAGCTAGCTTGTGCTGGATGTTCAGGCGAGCTTGCTTGTGTCAATAACAGATTTGGTGGTGGTTCCTCAGAAACTACAACATCATCAATTGGAGCAACATCCTCCAAAACATGTTCACCGCTCCCACTTCCTCCCTCACCTACCAGGCCTACCCTTGCACCTCTGTTGCCGGCGTGCAAATTAACACCCCCACGAGCTGGGGGGGAAGCAACAGGGGTCAGGTCATTAGCTCCCTTTTTCTTCCGCCTGTGGTAAACATTTGGTGAACAACGACTGTTTGAAACAACGGAACCAAGGAAATAAATTACTACTTACGGCTACATAGGGGTTGAAGAAGCAAAACGTAACTAACCTACGGCTACAAATGCCCCTATCGAAAGTCGACGTAAGTAACTTACGGCTGCAAGTTATAAGCAATTAGTAGCCGTAACTAGTTGACATTTGGTATCCAAAAGTTACAGGAGTACTTACGGCTGTTAAGGCAAAAACTTTTGGCGCCGTAACTATACTTACGGCTGCTAATTACCACTTACGGCTACTAACTCTGCGATACAACTTTGGTTTCACTAAAGGAACTTACGGCTACAAACGTGAAAACCTAAGTAGCCGTAACTAACACTGTAACCGCGATTTTGCCCTAGTTTCAGTTTTAAAAATTAATCTAAGCGATAAAACTGAAATTAGAGAGATGGGTTTTCAATTCTTACCTTTGGGAGACCATTTCTGGGTTGGATTGAATTATTTGTGGCGGTTGTAGTGGATTTGGTAATAGTTCCGGTGGGTTTTCGGAGAAAACCGCTCTCGGACGAGTGGGTTGTTCTTCCCCCTCCTTTGGTTTTGATTTCTTCGTCATGCTTTTATAGAATTTAATCGCCGATGAAAGTATTCGTAATCGCCAATTAAGCGAGACAAGGAAATAGAAGAGAAGAAGAGAAAGAGAGAAAGAGGGCGTAGAAGAAGAAGAAAGAAGAAGAAGAAAAAAGAAGAAGAAGCCCTTTCTTTGGCTTTTTATTAAAGTTTTTATTGCACACGTGTGTTCCGCACAGTGGCCAATTGGGGTGCAAAAAGAGAGCATGGGTTGTTTCTGCGGGTGTAAATAGTAAATACAACATAACTACTAATTTCAAAATATAGATGATACAACTACTAATATTCAACCATTAAAACACATAATTGGTTCACCCATAGATGTTTAGGTTTACACATAACATAAAAGAAGAACCGTACTCAACACATAATCAAAATCAACTAACATTTCCAGTACCAAACCATGTTCGGCTGCGGATTAGTTCAAAGCTCGGTCCGCCATTCGCCTCGACAAGTGGACGAAGACGTTCTACAGCAACACAAATTCTATTGCGATAAGGAACGTCGTCCACCTCACCAACTCTCTTGCGTCGAAGATTACGGATTGGTCGCTCATTAAGGTCACAAGTGCAAGGGATATAGCTGGGGCCGGGATCAGGGTCATCACCCAATAGTGGTAGAATATTACGAATTGGTGATCTTATGGCAGGAAGATACTCCCTTTCTGCACCTTCTTGTGGAAGTTCCTCAATAACTTGGCTAGTTTCATTTGGTTCAATCACAACACTGGATTCAGGAATCTGTACTTGCATTATTTCAGTTGGTGCAGCCACGGCACTTGAGTCTGGTTCTCTGAAGCGCAAAATATGGCAGAGAAATGTGAGAAAATTGGTTGTCAGTGTAACTTACGGCTACTAACCCAAATAGATATGCAGCCGTAACTGAACCTACGGCTACTAATTCAAATAGATATGCAGCCGTAACTAAACTTACGGCTGATAAGTTTGTACTTACGGCCTGTAACCTTGCGACAAAAAACTTTTGGTTTACAGAAACCTACGTCTAGTAACTAAAGTATCGAAATGAGACGTAACTAACTTACGGCTAGTAAACTGAACTTACGGCTTGGATCTGAAGCTTTAATGGCTTACCTAACAAACTACTTACGGCTAGCTGTTCTTCATATGCGAGACGTAAGTAGGACTTACGGCTCTAATAGCCAGCCGTAAGTAGTTCTGGAACTCGTTTTTTGATTTTCATGGAGTGAATCTTACCTAGTTTTAGCACCAAAATCAATAACAAAAGAGTGGGTTTGGATGCTTACCTTTGCTGCTCCATTGTTGCATCAGTTTTGGTTCCATCCATGATCAAAAACTCGAAAATGAGAAATGTGGAGAGGAAATGGGGAAGAAAAGAGAGGAGAAGAGAGGGGAGAAATTTTGATGTTTTGATTGTTAGGTTTTGATTTTTTTTGTGTGGGATATAAGTATTTATGTTTGTAATTAGGGTGGGATAAATTTGGGTAAGAATTAGTATAAATTAGTATAAGGTTAACTTAGTCATTTCCGAATTTTTTACACCCCCTTATAATTCGGCTGGACATTTGAAGTAAATAGTGCAGGGGCTTCAAAAAATTTCAAAAAACTGAAGCCCTTGAATCACTTTTCATAAGAAAATAACTCTTCACACTTGGTATAAATTCCACTCTTAGGACTTCTGTTCCAGCGTCTGGGAATGCCTATAGTTTGATCGGCAACACTTGGGTCTTTAGCCTCCAAATAGGCAATCGCCTGCTCATCTGGATCAAATTGCTTCTCCTCTGCCTCCTCCTCCTCCTCGGTGAACTGCACATTGGTTGCAACATCAGTAGTAGTCTTTGAATCTACTCCCAGAGCTTTTAACGACACAAGAGTGTTCACATGCGGAATTCCATCGAACGTCTGAACATCATAAGTTTCCAAATTCAAAACCTTGTTCAATGTGTCAGTTTTGGGATCATAGCGGCAAAGGAGTATTGGACGAATAGTAGAGCTGGCCTGTCGAAACGTATACCATAAGAGAACTTAATTTGTTTTAGTTATGGCAAACACATCATAAGTATCAACATAATCATCATATTCAAGAGGAGAACGAAAAGTTGGGACACTGCAAGTTTTCTATGGGAAAGGAGAGTTTTCCAGGTTTTGGATACAAGTTTGCAGTCTAAGACGGACTCGCGAGGAACAGATGATAGGATTTTTGATTGAATGTCAAGTGGAACATCTTCCATATTAGCGTGTAATTTTCTTGCAAAAACTAGAGAATACAAACCAAATAATAACGTAGGAAGGATGTCTTGCTGCTGAACAATAGCTAGACCTTCTTATATAGGCTTCAATAATTCTTAAAGTACTAGGACTAAGAAAGGAAATCAGCTAAGTGTGGTCGTGGCTAAAAATTTGTCTCATGATACAATTTTTTCTATGCGCATGATGATCTTCCAAATTTACTGTGTCGTTGATCCTCCATGAAACCTTTCCAAAAGTTAAGTATTAGCTAGTATTTATTTATTAAGATGTCCATTGACAGAATACAGCAGGCAGGTTCCTCCGTTCCAAACCCCATTGGCCTCTTCCCCTTTGTCTCTACCTTACCTAGTAATTGAGAAGTGGTATTTATCATCCAGGGACAGAGCCGTACAGACAGCAGTTTTTTTTTTTTTTTTTTTTTTTTAAGGCCTGAGCCATCATATATTGATCATAAGCATTCGTGTAGTACAAAGGAGCCCAAAGCCTGCTCATGGAAGACAAGTGCAACAGTCCATGAGACACAAAAGATATTTACAAAACACCCATTGCACCTGAAAGATAGCATACTATAGAAGGTGACGTAAACGTCATAGGCTTCGTACGCTATGGCCATCCCAAGGAGTGGCCTGATATGATATGTTGAGAAACAACCTCACCACACTGCAGAGGAAAGTGTGGGAGTAGAACACCTGCAACCCTAACTGGACTACCACCAGCTAGACTAAAACACACTAGTAAGTAAATATTAACAAAGTCTAAAAATCCCCTAGTAACTGAACCTGCAACATAAAGCAAGAGTAATTACATGTCTTCATCATCACCCATTGAACGAGCAATTTTCCCAAAAAAACAAATCCAACAGTTGTGAAGATGCAACTGTGGATTCCAGTCTTCCTGACTCATTGGTTATGCGAATGCCCAGCATCAGTAGGCACTCGCATTTTAGTTGTTAAAACCTCTGCAACTGAAATCTCCTCCTGAGAGAGCTCTTCCTGTGAAACAGACTCTCCAACCGGAATTTGAGGTCATAACATTTTTTGAAGTCTGAACTGCTGTCTGAAATCCATCCCGTGATTCTTTAATAATCGGAAAGCTGTAAGTTGGAATTGAATTAGGTGAACTAGGGTTGTATAGACAATCATTCAGTGAAATGCACTGTTGTTCATAGGTGTGCACATCATCTCCTTTACATCGACGGATGATAGGGACCTCAGATGGAGACTTAGCTGGCGATGGACAACGAACATCCAGAAGTTCATCTAGAGACCTTGTACGACGAAACTTAGGAGGGGAAGGGGGCTCCTGCAAAATCCACTAGAGGTAGTTGATCCTTTGGAGATTGAGAATATCTTCTGGTGAAAGTTTGAATGGGTTTGTCATTGTGTCTGTGAGTGATAGTGACACAAGGGGTTCCTCGATTCATTAAGATAGCAATGTGAAGATGAGCATCAATTAGTTGGAGATAATCCAACGTTAGTTGCTCATATTCAGATTTAAAGATATTAGAAAGCGGGATAGACTCCATCAGAGAAAGATACGAACCCGAGTCCTGTTGATCCTGATGGATTGGACGTTTTCCTTTATCCACTATTGACGGAAGCCCTGCTTAAGTATCCCATTTGGAGTCTGGGCTGGAGGAAGAAGTAAAGTCCATTGGGGATCAGTCGACTTACGAGATGGTTCTACAGATGAGGTTCTAAGGACAGGAGGTGGACAATAACCAGAAATAGAGGTAGAACCAGCTGGGATGAAGTGAGGATAAAATAAAGGAGATAGTTAGCAACACTTTTGCCTCAAATAAAATCGTATGTCCCCCTCCCCCTGTACCCAAGAGATGGGGAGGGCCGTGGTAGGGTGATTTTGGATGCACGGCCCTCCCCATCTCTCTGGAGACAGGGGGAGGGGATAGACGATTTTATCACCTTTTGCCTTAGACAGCTGACACGTCTGACACCGCAGCAGACCTTTTGGAGAGAGGAGAATCCCGGTTAGACCGTGGTCTTGTGACAGGTAGCTAAATCAATGTCGTCTTATTTGCATGAGAGGAAGAGCGATTTGAATCGAAGCGAGTCGGAGTTGGCAGTGGACCCCGCCTCAACGAGATGGAACCGAAGAACGGTATTCAGACGATTCAACTTGTGTTTTCTGCGAGTCAGCTCTAGCTTGTATGAAGGAGCTAGAGAATGAAGATTCCATCAATGCAGACTGGTGAGTTACTGATTTCTCTCACACGAATTTCTGGTGCACGCCGATTTCCAAATGGATGAGTTGCTTTCATTTTGTTTCCTACCATGGCTAAAGGAAAATCTTTGTTACTGGCAAGGAACTGGTAAAGTGATGGTTTTGGTGTAATCAAACAATCTACAGTTTGGTGTGTAATCTTGCCACACTTAGAGCAGAGTGCGTGTGGATTTTCATACTTGTAAGCAGCCCATCCTGGAATATCACCATCATCAAAGATATGAACAGGCCAAAACTGGGTTAAAAGATTCGTCAAGATTTCTAATCTAGGATTAAGAACTGAGACATCCACATATGGATACATCACCAACTCGACGAAGCAACTTCCTGATGTCTTTGTTCACTCCTATCAGGAAGTGACAAATTATGTATTTGCATGAAATACAAGGCGACCGAAACCCCATCACTGCTAATGGAGGGACGGGATTTGTCCCACCCCTCACTATTCACCATATAAGACAAATTTAGTTTGCCTTGAATAGTGAAGGGGGGGGACCCATTAGCAATCTTGCGAAACCCGCCATTTTTTGTTGGGTAGAGGGTATATACTTTCACTATATCACAAAAAGTTAAAGTCGAATTTATTATGTTTGAACTAAAATTATACTGTATAGGCTAATTTTTTTTTTCTTACATTTGTATGGACAAATACCATAAAGATTGGGCTATAGCTTAAATTTTCCTTATAATTTTTTTTCGGACCAAAGCCAGGTTCAGCCCTATGCTAGGTCCGTCCCTAATTCGCTTGTATCTAAATCTTGGGTCTACATTGTGTCCATTTAATGTCCACATTTGGGCAGCTTCCAATTTTTGGTCTGCCTCTCCGGCTGAGTAATTCCAGCAGCAGTAGCCGGAATCCCTAATTTTAGTTGGAGGCCGTTTGACTGCCGACATGTAAAGGCTAATATAGGGTTTACAAACTTAGTAGGGATTAGGGTATGATAGGGTTTGGGATACAGTATAAAAACATAAAGAAACCTAAACATTTTTGCAGCAGATAATGTTTGAGAAAAATAGAGGAGGATAGAAACACCATACCTTTGAGACACACATCTTGAGAAACATATTTTTCTGAGTAGGAAAAAAAGTTCTTCAATTGTGTCTCAAAGGCTTGGTCTTTATATCCTCTTACCTATCAATATCCTGATTCCAGATGAAGAATTCATATCCCAAACATTAAATTAAACCATTACATGAACCGGAAAGTTATTGAACATGGGGGTGTTATTAAATCTCTAAATTTATATCTTTTGGGTTCATGTATTGGTTTGATTTTATGTCATTACTGATTTACTGGGGATATATTTTGATTAGTTCAAGTGGTGGTCTCAATGGTATAATCACATGTATCTAAAAATCAAATCTTGAATTAGATTTAACATCTACTGTATTGGTTTCAATTTGTATTTCATGATTTTTGATTCAGTATATGCTATCCGGTCATATTCTGTCTATTATCAGTGAAATTGAGATGAAATTGAGATAATTCAATTAAGATAATGGGCTTTTTCATTGATTTCTTTTTTTTTGAATAAACCAAAAATGTCACACTCCAATGACCTGAAATTGTTATGAATTTAGGCTTTCTGCATCTGATTTTTCCATGAGCACAAGGATACTGAGTTAAAAATGGCCCAGAGGTTCCCCCTCTCTTAGGCATCCAGAAGAGAGGATCTACCCTTAAACAACCAATAACAAAATGGGCTGAGACACATGTTATAAATTCCACTCTTAGTACTTCTTTTGATTCTTCTAATATGCAAAATGTTGCACAACTGATTGATGCAGATACTAAAAATCCAGTACTTTGCAAGCTTTATGCTGTGGTAAATGAAATTCTTCTAATGACTAGATTAAACATGTGACTATGGATAATAATCATTCTTCTAATGAAATTCTTTTGTTGAGAATAATACTGAAGAAGAAAGAACCAAAAATACATTCTTAATCCAATAACAATAAACCTGAAAGTAGGCAAGTATGTAAATTTGGGTTATGATTTAATCTTTCTGCAACTCCACTCCTTGTTCTTATGGGCATAGGGATACTCATGAGTTGCAAATGACCCAGAAGAGAGGCTCTTACCTTAGACCAATACCGATATGGACTGATATAAGAGAGTAGCATAACTGATTCAGAGTGCAGATACTAAAGACTGACTGGAATTTCAGTAAGTTATTTACTGATGCAGATACTAGAATTCCAATGGTAGGATTAGATAGTTGCCCTGGTAAGTTCTCAACACTAGTAATACTTCTCAATCTATAGTCAGTTCTGCTTCTGCTATGAATTAAAAGACTTGTCTGACAGATTAACTCCCACTTTGTCTGTCCTACTGCTCCACATGTGAAGCCTAATTTTGATGCTTCTTACGTTTGAGAAACTGAGAAACTAATACTGCAGGGCTTGGACTAATATTTTGTAAAGATACAGGTACATGCTCTGGAGTTTAATGCTGTCCAGCAAAGCCTTAGATCCTGGGGAGGCAGAGGCATAAGAACTACTAGAGGCTATCAAATGGGCAGTGGAAAAAGGTTTTATCTACATCTGGAAAATGACTGCAAAAACCTTGTATGAAAATAGTTTAGAGTTATGAAAATACCTGTCAACATTGGAAGCAGCAGTATAACCAATAGGGTAGGGTACTGAAGTTCAGAAAGTTTCACTTGTTTGTACAAATTCAATGCCAACAAACAAGCTACAAATTTAGAAACAGCATCATCTCATCTGAATACAGACATGGAATATATCTAGATATGTATCTGTAACCAATGCTTCCTTTTTTCCTATGTTGTTTTGCAGAGTAATAGTATTTGCCCATATGATTTTGTGGATCCAGTATATGCTTGTCAGGTATCTTGACAAGCCTGAAATTTATTTACTTATCTATATCAATAAACTAGTTAATACTGAATTCGTTAGAATGAGGGTGAAGTTATTACTAACCAGCAGCAGCAGCAAACCATGTACCATGCGCAATCACGACTGTATGGATGGCGCTCCTCCCAATGTCTCAAGCAGGGTCGACTCCTTTGGTATTATCTTGTCGAACATACCTTTTAACTCCTCGTTTCCCATCATTTCTTGTAGAATTTTATCATCTGAGAATTTCGAAGATGGGTTGTCTGGGTTTTCTGTTTTCCCATGCTCTGTAGAAAAGACTAACTGAGACAAGTGATGCTTTCTAGATTGTACACAGTACTTATCTTCTTCCAATGTCCCTGAAGTAATGAGATTATAAGTATATACGACCTTTTTCTGGCCCAACCTGTATGCTCTGCTTATAGCTTGCTTCTGTACTGACGGGTTCCAGACGACATCCAGCAGTACTAGTCTTGAAGCACCAGTTAAAGATATACCTTCTCCACAAGCCTTTGTGGATGCAAGCAATACTTTAACTTTGCTGTTGGGGTCGTTGAATCGATTGATCAGCACTTGTCTTTTGTTCACATCAAGCGACCCATCTATCTGGATTATCTCTTCCCCCATTCTCCAACCCAAAGTAGAGAAAAGATGATCGCAAACAAGGGAATGAGGATCAAGGAATTGGCTGAATACCAGAACTTTCTCATTCATAGCTTCACTGAGCTTTATTAGTTGCATAAGAAATCTCGTCTTGACTCCCTCATGAAAATTCAGCCGGTAGGCGTCTTCTTTGATCTGCTTATTATCATCAATGAGTGTAGTCACACAGGACTTCCCCGTTTTTGATTGTTTCGCCACACTGCACTTGCACTTAGTCAACAGATGAGGGTGAACAGATACTACTGCTATGGCACGGTCCAATTCAAATGAATTCTTCATGCCTTCTCGGACCTTTGCTAGGAGTTTCTTCTGCAAAGGCGGTGGATGCAAGACGACTACATATTCACGCAATCCAGGAAGTTTCTTTTCCAGTATGCTTCCCTCATGGACATGCACAAACGGCTCTATCATTTTTTGTATCTTTTCCAACAGTTGATCTTGAGAGCTTTTGCCGATGGAACTAGTCAATGAAACCCAATCCCCTCTTAATTCTTCTCCACGTTTCTCTGTTGCGCTCGAGATTGTGTCAGCAAATTTTGGTCTTACCAACCACATGGTGGTGAAAAGCTCATCAAAGTTGTTCTGAAAAGGAGTGCCTGACAGAATTATGCGCCGTTCAGTTTTAAGCTTCTTCAAACACTTGTATATCTTACTGTTCTTATTCCTTGGCGTATGTCCTTCGTCGAGAATTACTAAACCTGGCTTTTCAAGTATAATCTTCCTCATCTCTGCCGTGTAACCAGGAATCTCCTCTTTGTCTTCCCCAGGTTCTTCTGTAGCAAGTTTCTCGAAAATTTGATAGCTAACTGCTAGGATGCTGTTTCCTTTACACCAAGAAAAAGCCTTTACGATATGTCTCCATGAAGTGCTTCTTCTGTTCCCAACCAGTTTTCGAGCTGCACAGTCTTCGTCTCCAGAGAACTTCAGAGAACTAAGGTTGTGAAATTTAATGCCGACATTCCATTTTTTGAATTCTTGCTCCCATGTAAGAAGCATGCTGCTTGGGGCCATAAGAACGGGTTTGCAATCCGGAAACGTCTCCATGAACGTTCGGAGGAATGCAATTGTCAGCAACGTCTTTCCAGTTCCCGGGGCATGAGAAATAATGCAACCACCAACTTCATGAGAAGGATTCGTGTTTTTCGTATCCACATCAATGCCTCCAGCTAGATTTTTCCACAAAAACTCAATTCCTTCTATCTGATGAGGATATAGTTTCCAAGGGAACTTATCCAACTTATCCCGAACTGGTCCTGAAGTACGCAGATTTGAGCCCTGATCACCACTTGTTGCGTACAATGGAAAGCTATCAGACATGGGAAACTCCTCATTACCAACAGACATTCTCTTGTCTTGTCTTCCCTTAGCAGATGGTGTCGCCTTTAACAGGCCAAAAAAAACAAGTAAAACTGAGAATTAGTGCCAGATTTGATATAGATAAACTCAAAGAAGTCATGGAAATAGTTTCAGGTACTTGTAGCATTTAAGTGAGAGCAACTTACAAAGTCGGGCAATATGTATCTCCTTTCTAACAACACAAAAGAGCAAAACATGCATATAAGCCCGATTTCTTCGTGGAGAATGGGTTGATGCTTCCCTAAAGTGCAGGAAGTATATGGATCGGTTCCAACGGGCTGCTCAATTTCTTCTTCGACGGCAGCCTGTACAGAATCATAAGACAACAGATATTCAGAAGGTTATCTGCTAATAATATCAGTGTATGTTGAGTATCAATAAGACAATGCAAAATTTATGTTCAAATGTCCAAGCAGATTTTCAGATAATTACGAACTTACAGGGGGTTAGTCAATAGTGACTTCTATAGATTTCTAGGGAATTCCCAATTCCATCGTTATTCAATAAAGATTTTAGGAGAGTCTCCAAAAATCTCTTGTTATTGGATAGAGATTTTTCTCAAGTCATTTAAATTCTCTAGAAATCCATGTTATTGCATTGAGATTTTTTGGGAGTCACTCAAACACCTCTGTTATTGGATTGAAACTTCGAAATCATTGATTTGTTAATTTTAGAGATTTTGGGAGACTTTTTTAGAAAAATAGGCATGGTAGAAATCTCTCCTCCATAGGTGAGATTTCGGAAGACTTACATTTTATGTTTGTGGAGATGAAAGATAGTGACAAAAAATTGTGATTTCATGGTTTGGCTTCATTATACTCATGGTGGCACGAAATTCCACTATAGAAGAATAAGATACTCTACTAATGTAATACCACTAAATGGAACACGTATATAGCATTTGGAGTAGAAATGCAAAAAAAAAAAAAACCAATTTTAGCCCATCAATAGTTATCGGATTGTGGTGCTTCATTACACATTTTGTTTTTTTTCTTCATTGCACATTTCGTTTTTGTCTGCTAGTAGCTTACTCAAATGCTGGAAGATAAACGATTGTTAAGAAGATATATTTTTAAGAGATATTTTGCAAACAATTGGTATATGTTATTTTAATTAGTTACTGTATTAACTTATTATCCATTTTTTTTGTCTCTACAAATCTCAAAGACTCTAAAATTCACTAGAATTGTATCTACAAATCACTAAAATACTCTCAGAGAGTCACTGGACATTTCTCAAGAAGTCAATGGAAATCCCTAGATTATCAGAGAATCTCTGAAAGTCACTGAAATAAAAAGTCACTGAAAATCTATATAATTCTCATTTGACTACCACCCTGTTACAGTGGAAGGAGCAGAGGTACTATCCTCAGAAGATCTGAGTGCAAAGTCCATCTCATCCCACAACTGATCAATTTCTTTCTCGTAATCTGACTTTTCCGGCACAGATTCCTCATCATCACTGTAAGTGAATTTGTATTGAAGCATTGTCTCAGGCTCAATAGGATCAGTTTCTTTTTGAGGGGCCTCGACTTCTTGCTGAAGCATTCCATCTTTCTCCCAAATTGTATTTACGAAGAGATTCAAAAGGGAATCGGTCTTAGAAGCTCGTTTATGCTTCCTTTCCATATCTCCTTCCTCATCCAATTTCTTGGATGCAATTCCACCTCTACAAACTGAGGATAACTGTTAACAAAGGAGAATCGAAGTCAATTGACAATATTGGCATATTAGTGAAAAAGGAAGAAGCAGAAATATCAATAGAACACCAACCTGCACGCCAATCTCTTCAAGAACCTATAAAAATAGAGAGGAAGGTAAGAACGACGGAAACGAATGAGTGACTAACAAATGAAAGACATCGAGATGATCAAAGATAATCATTCGGTTACCTGTTTAGTGAACTCTTCCGCTTCCTCTTTAGCCTCGTCTTTGTCGAATCTGTTAGCAGTAGACTCTGACAGCATCTCAGTCTTATATGTGTTTTCTAGTGGCACCACCTCCTTCTTTGGCCTTCCTCTTTTCCTTCTTGTTTGGTCGATGTTTGCCGTGTTATGGCACATTGACTTCTCCCCCTCCTCTTCGATTACCACCACCTTCTTTGGCCTTCCTCTTCCTCTTTTTACTGGAATAGAGTTATCCTCCTTTGTCTGCTCCGGCTCCTTATTGCAGTTCACTGAATCGGATTTTCCTTTTCCCAACCCCGACATGCTATCACATGGACTCTTCTGGTTAGTAAACATTTTTAGTTTCTCCTCAGCCTCGTCTTTGTCCAAGGACTGGTCGCTCTCAACCTGCAAATAAGGATTCTACTGTTAGAGATTATTGCTAACTGCTTTGGCTCTTAGTTTTTTTTTCTCAAATCATCAATGGGATTTACTAAGAACATATGGAACAAGATATTCAACACATAATGAAAGCAGAAAATGGTCAAGCTGCATAACTTGTTACAGGACTGAACTTAGACCCATCTACTTCTACGGGAAATAACATACAGCCAAGTTGTGCGCCATTTTCCAAGATAATAATCGAATCTTCATGTGAACCAAAAGGCGGTGACCAAAAATACATGAAAATAAAAAACACCAACCTGTGGAGAAATATCTTTGCCGATCTCTCCAAGAACCTGTAAGAACCCAGAGGATGATAAGAACGACAAGGAGTGAATGAAAGACTAACAAATAAGATGGTCAATTGTTCACCTGGTTACTGAGGTCTTCCATTTCCACTTCAGCCCCGTCTTTGTCTAAGCTCTTAGTAGTAGATTCTGCCATCATCTCAATCTGCATTGACGGGGAAGTGTTAAGGTAATTAGCAGTTGGCATATTGATGGGGAAAAACACCCTGCAAGAGCACCGAAGAGACACTAACCTTCGAAGCAGTATCCACAGCAATCTCGTTATCAACCTAGAAGTAAAATCCAGATGAATGTGAGAAGGTGGCAAATAAAAGACAATTGCATATTCTTTAGCTTCGAAAAGTAGGAACTGACATTCAGAGAGGTAGCGAGTGATACACAGCTTAACTAAGATAGTCAATGCTAGGCAGAAAAGAATAAGTAAGATGGTTAGCACTGCTCACCTGGTTTGTGGATTCTTGTATATCCTCTTCGGCCTCATCTTTGTCAACGGACTGGTCGTCACTCTCAATCTGCAAATAAGGATTCTATTATTAGAGACACAATGAACTAAATATTCAACACATAATGGAACCAGAACATGGTCAAGCTTCCGAATTTGTGACAGCCTTTCAAGACCTAACGTAGACCTGTCTACTTAACATGGCTAAGTTGTGCGCTATCATTCAAAGTGCATCTCCAGACGAATCAAAAGGCGATATGCAAAATACATGAATCTTATGAAATTGACAGCATTATTTCTCTTGGAGTAAGTTGTGAATCTTACGCTTATGTTCATCTGGGGCAAATGCTTCGTAAATTTGCTGGCACCTACGCCTCTCTTTTTCTTGCTTTGTTTCTCGGCCCTGATCTTCTCCTCCTCTACTTCATCCTCCAAATCCACAAAACTTCGGTCCTTCTTAACAAGATTTAATGGATAAGCAATACCATCATCAGTGTCTTCACCATCTTCATCACCCTCTTCGTCTCCTTCTTCCTCTTCCACTTTATCTAAAACAAAATCTTCATCCCCAGAATCATCACTGTCTGAATTACTACTAGAAGATTGAGAAGAAAACCCACTTGAAGTACTCAAATCACTTTCTACATCAACTGTATGAACTGCATTACCAACTTTCGATGACCCCAACTTATTCACAACGCTCTTCCCCTTGAATGAAGCAGAATCTCGACCTCTTTTCCTCTCCATACTCCCTTTCTCTGCCAATTCTCGTATCCTCCTCCATTCTACTATTTTTCTCAAAGCCTCATCTTTCTCTATTCTCTCTTTCTCCGCCACTTCTCGTATCCTCCTCCATTCTTCTACTTTTCTCACAGCCTCTAGTTTTTCTTTTCTCTCTTTCTCTCTATCTTTCCTTTGTTTCTCTAATGCTTCTTCCCTTGCTATCCTTGTATCATGTTCTTCGTCTTCATCATCCGATATAACATACACTTTCTCACGTTTCTGTTTCTTCAACAGTTTTCTCCTTGTGTCATGTACTTCGTCTTCATCGTCTAGCAACACAAAGGCTTTCTTACATTTCTCTTGTCTAGGCTCATTTCCCATTTCTACAATGTCTTGTTTCAAACCATAAGCACCACTACTATTATAAACCTTAGAACCACCATCACCACCACCACCAAAATCACTACGTTTGTTGTTACCAAACTGACCAGATAGACCCCTTCTACCACCACCACCACCTCCCAAATCACTAGAAGAACCCCCTATCCTGCCACTACTATTAGTAAAATTGGCACCTCTACCACCACCAATACTACTTTGAGCATTTGAACAACCACCAGCACCAACTGTACTAATAGGGATAGCGACACTA
>JAJJMA010089159.1:18838-36589 GCA_023529015.1 Papaver nudicaule
CACCACCACCACCACTACTTTGAACACTTGAACAACCACCAGCACCACCTGTACTACTACTAGCTCTACTTCTTTTGAGCTCTTCACCCACTAATTTGAAATGTGCCGCTTCGCTTGATCTCGTCCTCTTCGCTATCGGCCTCGAGAAATAATCCATCATTCACCTAAAACCACACCAACAGAACCAAAAAATTTCACTGATTTTCACTTCAAAAACTAAGAAGAAACCCAATCAAACAGTTGAACAACATTAGACAGCAAAGATCATGATCAAATCAAAATTTCTGCAAAAACCCATCTCTCATTCACTTCCAAACAATCAAAAATCCAACCAAACAGAGAAAATAACATGGATTTCCCAAAAAAGTCTCAATTCTTTTCTGAAAACAACCAAAAAATTGGATCTTTTTTGGGTTGAGGAAGGCAGATAAAGATCTAAAGAAATGTACCTTAGAATCTATCCAGATTGATCTGTTTGCGATGAAGAAATCAGCATCAGAAAACCAGTGAGAGTGAGAATGAAGAAGAAGAATCCAAATGGATCAAACAGCAGAGAAGAAAATTTCTCTAAAGAGAAAGAAAAGGCGCCAAGGGAAATGTTTCTTTCTTTGGGGTAATTAATGATTTTTCACCAAATAATGTAAATGATAACAAATGATAATGACCATATTACCCCTATAATGCTTAGTAAATAACGAAATGGTCCAACTCTTTTTACCTCTTTTGATCAGAGATTCTCATAATGGAGTTATGGTTTCTTAGCTAAAATGGAAATTTAGGTAGCTTTGGCTTTGGAGGTCTTTGTGTTGTCAATGCATTTTGTTTATTTGTGAGAAAGAGTGTTGGGAAATGGAGTTATGATGTGTTTGATGGGGGATGGCACTGATGGGACTCATCAGCTACCACCACCACCACCACTGCATTACCTAGCTAGTGACCTATGACATGGTAGGATGAAGACTTTTAACCATTTTTGGGGTCTTGCAAAACACTGGGAAGTTGCCAGGGAGTGAGTTTCTTCTTCCTCCATTAAATGAAGAACTTTGTGCCGTTGGAACTTGGAAGAGGTTTGCTAAACCGGACAAAACTTTGGTGTGTACCGCTGAAAATATGTTTGCAATTTCTTTAGGATAGAGATTTTGGAGGTCGGAGGCAAATCAGTGTGTGAGCGAATGATATGGTTAGGCATTTTTGTGGCAGATTATATGCCAAAAAGTATAGAGGCTTACAGAGTGCTCATTCAAATATTACTGTGGTTCCAGGGGGATCACAAAAAATAAAAAACAAAAATAATAATAACTGGGGTCTTACAAAACAGGAGGTTTCCATCCAATTCTTATAAAATTCTTTATAATGATTAATAAAATTTTATTTTTCAAAAAAAAAAAATAAAAAAAAAAATGAGGTGGGACCCACATATCCTTATGTGTCGGGTTGGTTTTGTAGAATTCTTTTGTAGTCAAAAATTTATGCCCAACATGCTATACGACTCATTTTTCAAATTAGTGGTACACTGGTACTAGTCTCTTTCAAAAAAAAAATTAATGGTGCTAGATGAACCAACGATTTGGATTCAGCCAAAACCGACACCTATCCAAAGTTAAAAATATCGGTTTTGGCTCTGTCCAAAGTTCAATATGAATTTCGATTATCAAATTAAATATTTTGTTGTTAGGGATATATCCGTTCCTTCTTCCTAGTCGCATTCCTCCTTCCTAGTCACATGACTATCTTCCTAGTCAAAACTTTGGTGTACCATCAAAAATATGAGTCCCGTTTCCAGAGGATTTTGTTGCCTGTGAATATCCGTCCTATCCTCTGCAGCTGTGCTCCTAGTCAGCGACGCATTCTTACTCTCCACTCCATAGTCCTTTTTCTGGTCACATAATTATCTTCTAGTCCAGTCACTTCACTAGTTCACTTATACATTTCAGAGGTTAATGGGCTTGGAAAGAAAAATATATGAATATATTAGCCTGCCCGACCCGACCTGGTCTGTATAAAAAAATGGGCTTCGGGCGGGCTTTGGGTATCAAATTATCTGCTTGTGCCCGGCCTGCCCGGCCTAGTATAATTTATGGGCACTTAAATGCTAAGCCTGGCCTGCCCGGTCTGACTTAGTTTAAGGGTCGGGTGCCCGGCCTGCCCAAGTTTACACCCCTAGTTGCAACTGTTAACTAACACCTCTTCATCTCTTATATAAACTCATGTTCTGATTGAGTTTGAGACACATAAAAATATACGTCTTCTTTGAGATTTTGAGAGTCTGTAAAGGAGAGTTGTGCTACATCAGTCCGCGTTCGTTTTTGGCAATCATCGAAGTGCTGCGAAGATTACCAAAGGTATTGTTGAATGCTGGAGACGTATGCCTTAGAACTTCATGAGCATTAAGTGCAGGACATTAAACGTCTTAAGTATAGAGATCAGTCGCCTCAATACAATCCTGTTTTAGTTTGTGTTATTCTCACTCTTCTTCTTTTCTAATTTCTGTATAAGTTGATCTTTACATAGATTATAAAGTTTGTGGTTTACTAATTCTTATTTGAATACGATTTGAGTCGTATTTTTGAATCGGTAACAAGATTTTCAACAGATAAATCATGTAATTTTGAGAGAAGGGTATATATATCTAAAGATTTAAAAGCCTAAGTGATAAAAGCTCTCACGTCGCACGGTGACAATACCACAACTTCCTATTGGTCGAGAGAGGACTCTTATGGTGGAGGCATTCTGGGGAGGACACTTGGCCTCTTATGATTGGTTTAAAAAAAGTTACACTCTATTTATACTTCTTTAAAATATCACCCACGATGGTGACGTACACCCACTTATTTTTATTCAAATTTGGACCAATTAATATTTGCCAAGTGTGTATTGAATTAACTCCGTTAAAAAAAAAAGTTAACCTACTTTAAGCCCAGCTCCTTTTTTGGTCTTTTCGTCGCCCCTCGGGTGCCTATTCCCGTCTTTTCACGGTAAATTAGAATTTACCGATGCCCTATAAAACGGATTCTCTCTCTTCCCCTCCCAAACAATAGCTCAAACTAGGTTTTTATCTCTTCGAAGACAGGAGGGCTAAAGAGCAAAGAAGTCCTCAATAGCTGATAATCACCGAAACGTTTTAAGTTTCACTATTGGAAAAAGAAAGACCCCTGTAAGAATTTCTTTTTCTTATCACAATCTAGAGATTTCGTACCACCAATCATATGTTGCTCTTCTGATGGAGCACTGCAAATATTTTCTCTTCACAAGTGTTGTATATTTTGCAGATAGGAAGTGTGGCTGGACAGATCAAGGGGCAACACTGAAAGCTATAACCAATACTCTATGTCTATTGATGATAGAGCTGCATCATGGGTCCAAGTTAACTATCCGTTTGCTTGAAACAATGGATTTGTTTATAGATACTGCAGGTTGCATCTCGAGTAACGAAATTCCTTTTTTGAGTCTCATGAATGAGTTTATGAGCATACTTGCAATATTTGAATCGTTCAAATAATCTTTTGGTTGCGATCAGGAATGAATGAGTAAGAAGTGTCCATTGTTTTTCCTTCCATGAGACTATCTAAATCCATATCTCTTGGAGCATCGACAATGAGTAAGAAATGCGCCTTATTCCAATCGCTCAGCTGTAATAAGGGAATGTCTGTCAGTTACACCCTCTTATTCACTTTGAGATAAATTTTGTTTCAGTTCATTGATTATTGCTGCATATCTACGGTTTTTTCTTCATCCATGGGCGGTGTTTATAGTTCTTAGGAAACCACTATTAGTAAGGAAAAGTGTGATGTTCCTTTCTAGAATTACCCTGCAAGTAATATGTTTACAAGAGGTGTTGCAATAAGGCAGAGTGTGATGCGATCAGATTCACTTGAAATGTGTACAAGAGTTGATGTCTCTGCTATACTAACGGTAATTTTTCTTCTTCATCTAGAAGTAAGTAGTAGGGATTATATCTCTGGCTTGATATGTGATTCTTTGGACTATTTTCATTTAAGTGACCTTGGTAATTGTTCTTTGTACGAGTTTATTCCTTATATACAACTTAGGTGAATTTGCATTTTCATTCGTAAAGAGAAGTAGCTGAATTAGAAAATGCGTTTATAATAACTCAAATGATTCAAATGTAAAGCCTACAAAGTTTTGTATTAGTCGGATTTGCCATTATTTATCGACTTATACTATTATTGAAATGGTGTGACCCGAAATGTTGTTAGGCCAAATGTTGTGAATCAGAATGCTGTGACTCGAACCTCTGTGAAGACAAATGTAATTGTGAATTGTAACGTTGTGACCCGAAACTCTGTGTGAACCAAAATGCTATGAACGGAATGCTCCCGTTGTGAAGGTATGTTTCCATCTCATGCAATCTCTCAGACTAAAACTACGAATCTGTGGTGCAGTGGTAGCGAGTCTGACTCCACGTCAGAAGGTCGTGTGTTCGACTCACGCCTGGTTCATTTTCCCATATATAATAACTGCATTAATCCATCTCCGGGTTTATCACTTAATTATATAGCTTTATACAGGTTTCATCTATATGAATCAATGCTCAACCCCAAAAACGCATATATCCAAAGAAAAATAATGTGGAGGACAGCCCAAATACAAATTCTAACAAACTGAATTCTAATGCCCGGTAGCCGCTAAGCCAAATTAATAAATCAAACAAAAAAATAAAAAAAATTGAATCTGAAAGGGAGAAATCAGCAACAACAAAAAAACCAAACAAAAAAATAAAAATAAATTGAATCTAAAAGGGAGAAATCAGCAAAAAGAACAACAAAAATCGTGTGAGGTAGCAAACCACATCGATTTATTCACATAACAACAGTAAGTTTACTACATGGTAGCAAAAATTCTAATTAATCACACAAAAATTACTGGAAAACAATGAAATTAGGAAGATAAGCATACACGAAGTGCGGGTTGTTTTTGATGCTTGGTCGGAACTCAATAAGACAATTTATAGTGAGAAATGCAGTGAAACCATGCGTTTTTAGAACATTTAATAACAAAAATTGATTGCAAACACTAAGTAGATAAATCGTTAATAAAAGAATATGATAAAGCCATCGGGAGTTTTAATTGGTGGTTTTAATTAGAACTCCCAAGACCGGCTAGGGTTCTTCAGCGGTTATATATTGGAAAATTGGGGAAGAAAGAAAGGAATTAAACATCTAGAGGGAATTGAGATACATGAGATAAATGTATATAAGATGGTTACGGGAGTAGGAGGAATTGAGGTAAATAAGCATATGAAGGTGAATTAATTAAGGACAAGCGTGAGAGACACAATAATATGCAATGTGGTCGGATCCAAGAGATACATGAGTATATAATGGTGGCTTAATTACGGGAATATGAGGTATTGGAGTGTAAGACAGAGGATTTCCATGGGAATGGAAGGTACTGGAGTCTATATATATATGATGGTGGATTAGTTAGGGGAGTAGGAGCATTAGAGGGTAACATAGTGGTATTGCCACTGGACCGGAATTACTATAGAGTATATGATGGTGACTGGCTTGGCGAAGGGAATCTACCATCCTAATAATAAAACATGCACTTTATCAAGATTCCAAGATGTGTTTATCTGTGTAGAATGCTAAAGACAACAATTTTGGAAGAATGTTGATCAGCTATTGAATCATCGGAAAAGAAGCCCGGTGCGTAGCACGGGCACAAATCTAGTATATATATATATATATATATATAGCTTGTTTGGATACAGAAGCATTTCTGGCTTCTGCTTCTCCAGAAGCATAAGTCGATTCCACAAGTCAGAAGCAAAAAGGTTTTGCTACCGAAAAAGTTAACTTTCATGCTTCTAGAAGTCATTCTAAAATTTTGTTGCCAAACTAGCTTCTGACTTTTTTCTTCTAGAAATAAAAAAAAAAAGTAACTTCTCAGCTGCTATCCAAACAAGCTAATAGTCTTGGTTGAAAGATATCATTTTTTATATTTTTGTAATAAAAATTGTCCTACCCATTAATCACCAACTTCTGGACAGTGCTTTTCTTTCTTTTTTCATTTGCAATGAAGTGGAAATAGTTTTTGCATCTCCTTCTTTACAATGTTCGACCTTGTGTTAGCATCTCCTACGGGCATCATAAATGGCTAAAACTTAATTTTGGAACCTTTTCATGGAAGATCAAATCGCACGGTCAAATTGGAAGATCCGTAAAAATTGTCACCAGACAAATTTGTAAGCCACTGGATATTATGCGCTCCGGATCCTCTACACCCAATTTTCTCTGCACCTCTACATCCACCAATAACTGGTCGCCACGTGTTTTATTTTAACTACCAAAAACGATTAGATTTGAGTTTTTGTTTTCTAAAGATCTTCCTAAAGAAAAAAGGGAAAGAAGCATTTATACCATAATTTCTCGCCTTTACATGAAATTTATGAAAAACTACTCCCCGTCATTGTCGATCAGCTGCCAAAAACATCATGTGCACCGCCGATGATCAGACTTATTCACGATTTCGTGAATTCATGTAGCTCTAGGAATTATGGCTGATAAATGTGGAACGATTTTAAGTTTCTAAAATGCAAACAGGTTGCCATAGTTGTGAGCGGATGGGAGATGGCAAAAAAGTTTTCTTAATCAACAATAACCCAAGTTCATGCACTTCAAGTTTTTTTTTTTTTTTTTTGATCGGTAAGTCAGTGATTTTATTAAGGAAATGCAACGAGTGCAAAAAGAATAAAAGTTTTACAACAACACCCATCGAGAGAAGCTAAATGGACAAGGTACAACAAAAAAAACCTTAGCCAATACAACAACTTGCTGGAAAATGATTGTGAATACTTCACGGCGGTTGGAATACAACCTCGTTCCAATTGATCATGAATTCTTTGAGAGAAATGTTGCCGAAGTCCGGTTGAAGATAGAGCCAGTAAGCTATTGTGTGTCTAATTTTTTGAATGATTTTAGTAGTTGACATAGACTTATTGTTGAAAGCTCGCTGATTTCTTTCCTTCCAAAGCGTCCACAAAATGGCAGCGGGAAGTGCTCGGACGACTAACGTCTTCCTGGAATTCGAAGTAGGATGTGGCCAAGTACTTAAGGCGATGGAAACAGTGGGAGGAAGTGCCCAATTGAATTCATTTCTGAAGAAGTACCAAATATTACTTGCAATGTGACAGTGGAGAAGCAAATAAACACCGACTTATTAAGTTCAATTCATGCACTTCAAGTTCACACCTTATTAAGCCCAGGAGGGTGAGTTATGTATGTATCTAATAAACGAAAGAGGTGAGCTATGGAAATGATGCATACTAAACACCGACTTATACTAAATTTTGACTTTTGTATTCGTAATAATCTGTTTTTGATTTGCGATATGGTTTTATCACAATCTGAAAAATCAAAGGAAATTTTGGATTAACCTTGTACGCTAGCCCTTCCTCGTGCATAATTGCCAATGTCCTCTTTATAAGTTGGAATAATGTCCGTAAAGACCATAACTTTACTTACGGCAGCCAATATTTCTACTAAAACTCAAAGTTTTAGCATAATTTGAGTAGGTTAATGTTTCCAACAGTTGCAATCTTTCATGTGATGATTTATTTTTGTTTTTCAAAAGACGCTGATCAGTTTGTTAACCTAGGAAAAATGTATTGGAAGTTATATGAAAAATGACATTTGGCCTCCCAATTTCTTAAGTGTCATCTGAACTAAACATAACTCTAAGTTTGGAACATGCTGCACTCCATTACTCAATATTTACATAAACCGAGCGATTTTAGTCAATCGAAAAATTATGGTATAATTGCCTTTTTTCCTTTTTTCTAGGAAGATCTTTTGAAAACAGAAACTCAAATCTAGTTGTTTTTGGTAGTTAAAATAAAACACGTGGCGACCAGCTATTGGTTGATGTAGAGGTGCAGAGAAAATTGGGTGTAGAGGATCCGGAGCGGATATTATGAGTCACATGGCAGATTTTCAATTATATCAAGTTTTTGGGTCGCATAGCGAGCCACAAGCCCATTAAGGGTTCAGGGTGCTTGATTTCCAATTAACGTTAGTACACTAAGGTGGCATTGTTAAAAGTTTGTTCATGAGGTAGATTTTAGATCATACCATATACATATAGTTTTTGCTAATGTTCGATTTCGCTTTAAATACTACGATGAAATTCTTATGGGGGATAAAGCTCATGAGGAACGTCTTGTTGACGGATTTATAGGTTTCGAATCATGCTTGATTGGTTCTTGCAATGGTTTGGTTTGTTTATCTATACCGTCCCGTTATCATAACGAAGTATCCAAGGATTACGTCTTTAATCCGGTTACCGGAGAATGCTTTAAACTGCCAACAATAGACGTTGTAGACGTACGCATGGTCACTGGATTTGGTTACGATCCTTGTGGTAAGAATTACAAGGTTGTTGAAGGATCGGTCTATGTATACACTCTAGGAGGAGGTGATAGCAGTGGGTGGAGACATATCGGAGAAATCAATTATGAATTCCTTTCCGCCGAAGGTGTACACTGGAATGGATCCCTTCTTTGGTTGGACGACAACCAAGGGATGATTGTCTCTTTTGATTTGGCAGACGAAAAGTTTGGATATCTCGCAACAACACCACCATGTAATCAGAAGATATATGGAGGGTATCCAAGCTATTGGGGTACCCAACTCAAGATATTGGGAGGCTGTTTAAGCATTGTTGATGAGGAACGAGGCAGTGACTATCGAGGTAGTTGGGGCGCAATTAAGCGCAAAGACATATGGTTGTTTAAAAATAAGAAAAAGGATGATAATGAGGGATATCAATCTTGGACATGGAGTTTGGAGTTCAGTATACAATCTCCCCCCTTTTATGACTGGTATGACATCTGCGAGCCGTTTGCCATTACGAAAAACAATCAAGTACTCTTATGGTACAAGAAGATTGGAGCCTGTCAAAGGCCTCCAGTTCTTTGTCGCTACGACCCCAAAACTGACATACTAAATGCAGTAAACAAGATTCAGGATTGGGACGCTTATTATGACTGGAATGCTTATGGCCGTAATAGTGACTTCGATGTAATTCCTCACGTGAACAGTCTTGTTTCGTTAAAAGATCTTGGAGTTGATTCAAAGACTAGTGCTGAATTTGTAGCAGAAAGGATGTGAATCCCGCAGTTGTAATGCCACAATATAAAGTAATGGAGGTTACTAGCTAGCTAGCTAGATTGGTGAGATTGGTTTGGATTCTGTTTATATCTTGCAGTTCTATGGTAATTTAAGTGTTGAGTTCCTTGATCCCTAGTTCAATTTGGTTACCGAGTTTAATTGATTTCTTTTTCCTAGTCCTAATAATATTTTCATGAACTACCAAAGCCTACATAATAAAAGACCAGTCAGGTATCAACTTTCCTTCTCCCTGTGCATATGATGGCTATGAGGAGTTTGCCGTTTTGTCATTTGCAAAAAGAGTGTGGAAAATGGAGTTATAATATTGTGTTTGATGGAGGCACTGATTGTACGTACCGATCTACCACCATTGCATAACCTAGTGTACTGAGTAGTATGGTAACGGAACTGATAGGTCCCGTTGACACCCTTGCGTGGGATTAACATAAATCAGTTTTGCAATACAAGTCAAGTCACATGGAATTTTTTCTGGGTACTAAAAGCAATTACTGTATATAGGTACAAGGCATATTTTTCGGCCACATTGCACACGGTTAATTTTGGATCATGGGGGCAAACTCGGCTACATGTTGATTTTAGGACACGGGATACATTGTGCTAGATAGCCGACTTACCCTAGCTAGTGTGTATATATACATGACAAAGAAGAGCAAGAAGTTCCCATCGTCTCTATCATTGAGCGTGAATCAATATGGAAGATCTTCCACTTGATATGCAATCAAAAATTCTATCATATGTTCCTGACGATTCGGTTCTAAGCTGCAAACTTGTATCGAAAAGTTGGAAAACTCTCCTTTCTCATCGAAAGCTTGTTGGTGGTCTTCTCGTTTACATTGGGAAACGTTGGGGCCCCAACGATGCTAGATTTCGCTTTGGATACTATGATAAAATTCTTATGGGGGATAAAACTCATAAGAAACGTCCTGATCGTGTTGGCGAATGTATAAGATTAACATCACACTTGATTGGTTCATGCAATGGTTTGGTTTGTTTATCTATACCCGATGATAGCAAAGTATTTAATCCGGTTACCGGAGAATGCTTTAACCTGCCTACAATACCCAACCAAGAAGGTGCTGCAGGCATAAGCTGATTTGGTTACGATCCTTGTGGCCGGAATTACAAGGTCGTCAGAATTCAGTACCCCTCAAAAATAAGAAAAAAAGGTTCGGTCTATATATATACTCTGGGAGGAGGTGATACCAATGGGTGGAGACAGCATATCGGAGAAATCAATTATGAATTCCTTTCCGCCGAAGGTGTCCACTGGAATGGATCCCTTCATTGGTTGGTGTTAGACGATAACCAACAGAAGATTGTCGCTTTTGATTTGGCAGAAGAAAAGTTCGGATATCTCCCAATACCACCATGTATTGAAATTAACAAGCATACTCGGGATTGGAGAACCCAACTCAAGCTACTGGGAGGGTACTTAAGCGTTGCTGTTCAAGATATAGTTGGCAGCGTGGATGAAGGTATTTTGCGCACAGACATATGGTTGCTTAAAAATAAGCACAAGGATGATAACGAGGGATATCAATCTTGGGCTTGGAGTCTGGAGTTCGGCATACAATCTCCCTTTTCGGCATGGGATGGCTATGACATGTGCGAGCCGTTTGCCATTACTAAAGACAATCAAGTAATCTTATGGTACAAGTATTCTTGGTTTAGCTGCAATACTCCTCCGGCTCTTTATTGCTATGACCCCAAAACTGACGAATTGTATGCATTAAACGAGATTTTGGATTGGGGTGCTTATTATGAACGGGATGCTTATAGATATGCTACCTGGGAATTCCAGGGAATTCCTCACGTGAACAGTCTTGTTTCGTTAAAAGCTCTGGGAGTTGATGCAAAAACTACCGATATGTTCGCAGCAGAAAGGATGTGAAGCAGTTCTTCTTATGCCATAATATAAGTGAGAGTCTACTTGCTAGATTGATTATATATGTTACTTTTTGCAACTTCCTGTCTGTCGTTTCTATAATATAAAAACCTATGGTAGAAACTCTTTAAATTAATACTCGTTAAGTTAATAATCTCTCTAAAACAATAGAATTTGGTGATCCCAACTAGGCTTGGACAAGCTAAAATTTAACACATTAAATTAATAATTTCTCTAAATTAATAAATTACTCGGGTCACAAGGCTATTAATTTAGTAGCATTCAACTGCAATCTCTTGACTTTTAGCTATGGGCTGCCATGTAGAGGTATAGCAACAATTTATAAAAGTGTTTATTATAAAAGGTGAAAAACAAACATAAAATTCCTTAGAAAAAGTTGTTTTAGAAATACAACTGACACAATATTATCACCCTACAGTCACAAAGTTTCCACCGAAACGGATCGAGTGCCCACCCGCTAAAATGCGGATTGGACCGGGTGAAATCCTCGGATAGTGACATCTTGCTCAGCCATATATAGTTTATGTCAAAAGGGCCAAGGAGTACTCGACTTGACTTCCTCTAGTGCGTATCTATAAATTCAAGATTAGGGCATTCAAGAGAATAAAGAGTTTCCACTGTCTCAATCGTTGAGCGTGAATCAATGGAATTGGAAGATCTTCCTCATGAAATTCAATCGAAAATCCTATCATGTGTTCCTCTCGAGCATGCCGTCTTAAGCTGCAAACTTGTATCGAAAACTTGGAACTCTCTCCTTTCTCATCGAAAGCTTGCAGGTGGTCTTCTTGTTTACATTGCGCAACGTAGGGTTTTGAGTAGCGATGTTAAATTTCGCTTTGGATACTTCGATGAAATACTTACGGGGGATAAAAACCATGAGGAATGTTTTGTTGACGGGTTTATACGTTTCACCTCATACTTGATTGGTTCTTGCAATGGTTTGGTTTGTTTATCTATACCCGATTATCATAACAATGTATCCAATGATTACGTCTTTAATCCGGTTACCGGAGAATGCTTTAACCTGCCAACAATAGACAACCAAAGTCCTGTAGACAGACGAATTGTCACTGGATTTGGTTATGATCCTTGTAGTAGGAACTACAAGGTTGTTAAAATTCATTACCCCAAATACCAATTCTCCCCAAGAGGATCAGTCTATATATACACTCTCGGAGGAGGTGATAGCAGTGGGTGGAGACATATCGGAGATATTGACTATTCATTCTTTTCTGAAGGTATCCTTTGGAATGGATCCCTCCATTGGTTGGATGAGAACCAAGGGATGATTATCACTTTTGATTTGGTAGATGAAAAGTTCGGATATCTCGCAACAAAACCACCATGTTCTAAGAAGCCATTGGGAGGGTATTTAAGCTATTGGGGAACCCAATTCAAGGTATTGGGAGGGTATTTAAGCGTTGTTAATGAGGATCGTGGTATTCCTCAACGCACAGACATATGGTTGTTTAAAAATAAGCACAAGGATGATAACGAGGGATATCAATCTTGGACTTGGAGTTTGGAGTTCAGTATACAACCTTCTCCTTTTTCGGACTGGCATAAATATGATAGGTGTGTGCCATTTGCCATTACAAAAAACAATCAAGTACTCTTATGGTACAAGCATGTTGGGGGCTGTCAACGGCCTCCAGTTCTTTGTCGCTACGACCCCAAAACTCACACATTAAATGCAGTAAACAAGATACTGGATTGGGATGCTCATGGTGTAAGTGAATTCGAGGGTATTCCACACGTGAACAGTCTTGTCTCGTTAAAAGATCTTGGAGTTGATTCAAAGTCTATTGCTGAATTTGCAGCAGAAAGGATGTGAAGGAGGTTTACTGCAACAACTTTCTATTCTCCAGTTCTATGTTAATTTAAGTTTTCGTTTCCCAGTTCAATTTGGTTACCGAGTTTAATTGATTTCTTTATCCTAGCCCTAATATTTTCATGAACTACCAAAGGTCCAAAGCCTACATAATAGAAGACCTGGCTGATATCAACTTTCCTTCTGCCTGTGCATATGATGGCTATGAGGAGTTTGCCAATTTTTCATTTGCAAAGAGAGTGTGGAAAATGGAGGCACTGATTGTACTGATGTACCACCATTGCATAACCAAGTGTCGGCCTATGACATTTTAAGATGCCCAGTTTAGGTCTATATTACAAAAGACTAAGAAGTTGTCATGACATTTGAGTGCAGCATATGAGTTGTTCTTTCTGCTTCAAAAGGTGTTACTTTATCTGAGTGCTTGTATGGATGATAGACTTTCTTTTTATTAAAAAAAATAAAATAAAATTTGTGGTGCTACTCAATAACCGCCTATATTTGTGATGACTATGACATGTGCGAGCCGTTTGCCATTACTAAAGACAATCAAGTATTCTTATGGTACAAATATTCTTTGTTTAGTTGCAATACTCCTCCGGCTCTTTATTGCTATGACCCCAAAACTGACGAATTGTATGCATTAAACGAGATTTTGGATTGGGATACTTATTATGAACGGGATGCTTATAGTTATGCTACCTGGGAATTCCAGGGAATTCCTCACGTGAACAGTCTTGTTTCGTTAAAAGCTCTGGGAGTTGATTCAGAAACTACCGATATGTTCGCAGCAGAGAGGATGTGAAGCAGTTCTTCTTATGCCATAATATAAGTGAGAGTCCACTTGCTAGATTGATTAAACTCGGAGTATATTAGTTAATAAGAGTGCCCCATTGTCGATGATATTAGCCCTTGGATATATAATAAGCAAAGGTTATGATGGTTTGTTATTTTCTTTTGTTAAAGTCTTCTGTTTATGGATCCCCTTCGTATTCTAATAACCTTCTGATTGAAAAACAAAAACAAAATTTGCATACAAAGTTTGGGTGAAGTGAGTGAGTGATCATGAATCATGATATTGAAGGTTAAAGGCAGATGAGTGTGATAGAGAGTGATTTGACTACGCATTTTTGTGGCAGGTTATATGCCAAGAAGATTAAAGACTTAAATAGTATGGTGGTACGCAAATATTTTACTCCCCGCATGCTACAAGACTCATTTTCAAAGATTTTGTTATCAACAGTGGATATTTGTCATTGTTAGTTATCCACTGCAGCTTAGCTCTTGGCCTATAATGCCTACTCCATAGTCCCTTCACTTATCACAAGTAATGGTGCAGTGTGTTAGTTTGTGTTTCTTTTATTTTTTCCTAAGGAAAGAGAAGTCTTTCCTTAAATAGCAAAAGAAATCAAGGCGCTGTGGAGAACTATAATTAGCGAAAAGACGAGTTCAGGAGAGGATTTTTTGGTGCATAAGCAATCTAAGGAGGCAGTTCATAGGAGTATGTGGCTGGATATAGACAAAGTGCGAGAAGATTTCTATAACTTTGTTGTTTTGCAGGTCAACAATGGAAGGCGCATACGATTCTGGCATGACTGGTGGACGCAAAAGAAGGCTTTAGCGGTGAAATATCCACGGCTATACAGGCTAAGCTGCCAACAAGATGCGAGTATTGCAGACATGTTTAATCAGGGTTGGGAATTCCAGTTTAAGCGTCGTTTAAATCCTGCGGAGAGCATCGACTTTCTAGAGCTAAAGCATGAACTCAGGAATACAGTTTTGCAACAAGGGAAAGATGATTGTTTTCAAGGGGAGTTCTCTACTAAAAGAATGTACATGAAGCAAATGGAACACTTACAGGATTGTGATTTCTCAAATTTACTGGGAGGAAAAAACATTCCGCCTAAGGTCTCTTTCATTGTCTGGGCTTCTATGTTACACTCACTGCCTACAAGAGATATGCTGGAACACAGAGGCGTAACTATTACAAACAATGCATGTTTACTTTGTAACAAGGAAAGGGAGACATTAGATCATCTCCTTCTTCACTGTCAGACATCTAGGGGAGTTTGGAACTATTTTATGAATGCTTGGAATATATCCTGGATAATGCCGGAGAGCTTTAAAAGTCTACTGCGCTGCTGGAGAATTACCAAGTTTAGCAAAAGGAAATTTTCAATATGGACAGTGGTTCCATATGCCATTATCTGGAATCTATGGAAGGAAAGAAGCTCCAGATATCATGGCGGAAGGGCGAAGGATGAAGCTGCTATAATTGTTGCAGTGAAGCTTGATATAATTCTATGGTGCTCACAACTGAATGCTTCGAAGGTTATTCAGCTACACATGTTTTAAACCACTGGGATGTTGTTGTTAAGCTGTAATCTTTAGCCTGATCTCATTGTCAGGGCTATTGTTCATTTTGTAAATTCTCTGTACATAAATTTTTCTTTAATACAACCTTATTCATTCTAAAAAAAAAAGAGAAGTCTTTAACCTCCCCGCAAGGTTGAGAATTCATAAGCTCCAAAATTGATGTGTTAATATTCTGGCCTTGCTATATTCTGCTAGGACATCATAAATAGCTAATACTCATACTTTGGATTTCGGATGGTTTTGAGGGTAGATTATGGGCACGGTAAAATTCGAAAGATCATGCACATAGTAAAAATTGTGTCACATGGCAAACTTTTAAGCCACGAGATATTATGGACCATGAAGTCAACATATCAAATTCTGGTCGTACACATCATTAACCTGGGATAGTGACCATGTGGCTCAGCGGCTGGGATCGTTTTACAACATTTTTGGTTAAGGGATACGCAGATTTTAATTTAGAACGTTTTGGGCACAGAGGGTACTAGATGGCCGATAGCCGACTTACCGTATAGTATATATATATATATATACATACGCCCTCTATCCATTGGAGTAATAGGGTTTTGCACAAGAAGTTTATAGTTGCCTCTCCATCAGTATGGAAGACCTTCCTTCTGATATGCAATCAAAAATTCTATCATATGTTCCTGACGATTCCGTTCTAAGCTGCAAAATTGTATCGAAAAGTTGGGAAGCTCTCCTTTCTCATCGAAAGCTTGCAGGTGGTCTTCTTGTTTACATCGGGAAACGTTGGGAAATTGGTAAAGAAACTACTTTTGGATTTCGCTTTGGATACTATGATCAAATTCTTAAGGGGGATAAAGATCATCAGAAAAGTTTCGTTGACGGATGTATAGGTTTCAAATCACGCTTGATCGGTTCTTGCAATGGTTTGGTTTGTTTATCTATACCCGATTATTATAACAAATTGTTCAATGATTACGTCTTCAATCCTGTTACCGGAGAATGCTTTAACCTGCCAACAATAGACAGTGCCATATACATGCGCGCAGTCAGTGGATTTGGTTACATAGTCAGTGGGTTTGGTTACGATCCTTGTGGTAGGAATTACAAGCTTGTTAGAGTTCATTACCCCCCAGATAACCCCAAAAAACAATTCTCATCGAGTAAAAAAGGATCAGTCTATATATACACTCTCGGAGGAGGTGATAGCAGTGGGTGGAGACATATCGGAGAAGTAAACTACAAATTTGTTGATGATGGTATCCTTTGGAACGGATCCCTTCATTGGTTGGTGTTGGACGACCACCAATGGAAGATTATCGCTTTCGATTTGGCAGAAGAAAAGTTTGGATGTCTCCCAACAACACCACCATGTACTAAAAAGACTAGTATTTGGGGAACCCAACTCAAGCTGTTAGGAGGATGTTTAAGCGTTGTTAATGAGGATCGAAGCAGGGAGAATCGAGGCATTAAGAGAACAGACATATGGTTGTTTAAAAATAAGCACAAGGATGATAATGAAGCTTATCAATCTTGGACTTGGAGTTTGGAGTTCAGTATACAACCTCCCCCCTTTTCTGAGTTCTCTAAATATGACATCTGCGAGCCGTTTGCCGTTACAAAAAACAATCAAGTATTGTTATGGTTCAAGATGACTGGCGGCTGTAATACTCCTCCCGCACTTTGTCGCTATCACCCCCAAACTGACAGATTAAATGCAGTAAACAAGATTCTGGATTGGGATGCTTATTATGATTGGAATGCTTATGGTATGGGTGAATTCCAGGGAATTCCGCACGTGAGCAGTTTTGTTTCGTTAAAAGATCTTGGAGTTGATTCAAAGACTAGTGCTGAATTTGTAGCAGAAAAGATGTGAAGCAGTTGTAATGCCACAATATAAATGGAGGTTACTAACTAGCTAGGTTGATGAGATTCTGTTTATTTCTTGCAAATTTCTATTCTTTGGTTCTATGTTAATTTAAGTTTTCCTTTCGTAGTTCAATTTGGTTACCGAGTTTAATTGATTCCGGTCCTAATATTTTCATGAACTGCCAAAGCCTACGTAATAAAAGACCTGGCTGGTATCAACTTTACTACTCCCTGTGCATATGATGGCATGAGGAGTTTTCCATTTTGTCATTTGCAAAAAGAATGTGGATAATGGAGTAATAATATTGTGTTTGATGGAGGCACTAATTGTATTGATCTACCACCACTGCATAACCTAGTGTCGGCCTGCTATGACATGCCTAGTTTAGGTCTAAATTACAAAAGACTAATTAAGAAGTTGTCATGACATTTGGGTGCAGCATATGAGTTGTTCTTTCTGCTTCATAAGGTGTTACTTTAGCCTGAGTGCTTGCAGGTACGATAGACTTTCTCTGGTGTGTTATCAATTCATCATTTCTTCTGTCAGTAAAACGCCGAGATTTGAGTAAGTTTATAACCATTTTTGGGTCCTTACAAAACACTAAATGTTGTGACGTATAACATAATGCTGAAAGGTTACCTGGATCATG
>JAJJMA010089169.1:0-12610 GCA_023529015.1 Papaver nudicaule
ATTCACACCCCTTTCCTTATTCTCGCCTTCCACCTTGTTCTCGCCTTCAACCAAGTTTATGTGTCCTGTGCGCTTAAGTATAACCTCCTCAAGTTTATGTGTTCTGTAACACCATATGCTGATCCCTGAAAAGGCAAGCAAAAAATTTCTCGATGAACCATAGCACTCAATAGATTTGAAAAGATAAATTTCAAAGTTCAGTAAGCACATTATTTACGTAAGCAGGAACCACCATTTGTTTCATGCCCAATGCTTCCTTTGTCTCACCCTCTGTAACAAGGCTATCTTTAAATTCTACTTCCTGGTAAAATTAAGGTCACAATAATACAGCTAGTACAGTAAACAAGAGAACTTAAAAGTCTCCAGCAACAAGTCTCTTGGACTAACAAACACACTCCACCACGTCGTTAGAAGGTGCCATTTAGGCTATCCTGTGTGATTGATGAGGTACACAACTAGGCGACTTTCTCTTTATCATACACAACTAGGCATACAATTGTGTTACAAGTTCACTGATTACCGTTCTATTTCATAGTTTTTGATCAATCCCAAAACAAACCAGTACCAGAAATTTCATAGTTTTTGTTCAATCCCAAACAAACCCAGTACCAGAAATTCATTAAATTTCATTACCTAATCAACCAGATCCAACCAAAATAAAAAAAAAAACCTATGGAAAAGTAGTCAAAATCAGTATTGGACCATACAAAAGCTAAATCAATTTAAAAAACTCAAACCCTTAAATTATAATACCGTAAAATCGAAACAAAAACATACCCAAGAGAAAATTAAAAATCAAATTTCTAGGGTTTACAAAATCAAAAGTTCTTTGATTTTGTAAAAGGGATTTTTCATATCTTTCAGGATATGTTCTTCAATCATCTTCTAGGCTTCAATCTTATTCTGCGAAAAACCAAAGAGAAGATTAGAAACCAAATTTCTAGGGTTTTGAAAATTAAATTTCTAGGGTTCTTTATTTCTGAAAAACGAGTTTTTGATACCTTTAATTTGTTCTTATTCTTCTCGCTTCGGATTGTTATGATGATTCATCACCTTCTCTCATCGAATCACAACAGACCTCCAAAAACTTCAATAAGGTAATTAGTTTCTGGATCTTGGTAGTTAGGGTTAGATAAGGTATGGTGGTGGTGATGGTGGTGGTGGTGGTGCTTGGTTAGTTTCTGGATTTGCAGTATCAGAAAGTCGCTCGAGACGAGGAAGAAGAAGAAGAAGAAGAAGAAGAAGAAGAAGAAGAAGAAAGATAGGAGACGAGGGGGAGATAAACGAAGAGAAGAGATAAATGAAAGAAAAAAAAATGCCAAGTTTATAATAAAAAGGTGTAATGCAATTTACATTTAAGCCCTCAACAATTAAATAAAACCCCCGCGTTTGTCCCTTTTTTTTCGGTTACACTTACATGTGCCATGGATATACCATTTTATGCCACGGATTTTGTTGTGCAACGGATATATCCGTTGCACATGAGAAAATCGAAGTGTTGCACATGGCAGGATCTGGTGTAGTGTACTGGGAGTTCCAAGAAGACAGAAAAACGATGTAAGAACTGAATTGAACTGGTTGCTCAGAGTCAGAGAACTTACCTTTTTTTTTGAACTCTTAGGAAAGTTATGTGTTGTAGTGGTCCCTCAAAGGCAACAAGTCATTTACTGTTATATCTACTTATGATATCTTAAGAACTGAGAACTTTGATGTTTCATGTATGGTCTTCTTCACGTATCTGTGGAAGCAAAAATATCCTCCTTAGATTAAACTTTTAATGTGGACTTTGGGTCATAAGCAACAGCAAACCAGAGATCTCTTACGAAGGCGAGGTATAGATGTATCCCAATCTTTCTTGTTTTATTATAATGATGAAACCGTCGAGCATTTGTTTCTTCATTGTGAGTTTGCTCAAAATTTTGGTCGTATCTCGAAGAGAAACTTCATTGGCAGTTATTCTCATTGTTGTTGTTATATCGAATCTACGGGCTTGGTCTTGTCGATTGTCTGATAGGGTTCATACTCAAGTTTAGATACTAATTTCTGCTATAGTTCTTTGGTGTATATGGTGTGAAAGAAAATCAAGAGTTCACAATAATAAGGAGCTTATGGAGATGGCAGTGATCAACAAGTCTTTGTATCAATTATTGTGTTGGTTTTTGGTTTTTAAGGAGTTTGAGGATAGCTCTCATTCTGATGGGATAGCCAAATATCCCTAGTTTTACTTTGATGTTGTTTTTGATTCTCACTAAGCTTTGAGACTTTTGTTCTCATAGTTTTTTTTTTTTATTCTTATTTTCCTTTTGTACTGTGGGTGGTATAAGTCTTTTACATCGTCACTTTTTTTTTTTTATCAATATACCTTTCATTACCAATCAATAAATAAATAAACATAATTTTTCTCGCTCTCGACCGAAAAGAAAACTCAAATTTTCTAGGTTTTGATTTGCGGTATGATTTTAGGTTTTGTTAACTAGGTGGGGTCATTTTCGAATGATTGAGTGGTTTAAGAATGTGAATTGATAACTTCAATGGAATTTGATAACTTATGAGAAATTTGATGTTTTATAAGCTCATACCTCTCTTTTCTGCGTTCATTTAAATGCATTTAGTTTCCAAAATTTATTATCTTCGAGGTAAATACAAAGTATGGTAAATTTTTATCGAGGCTAATCATTTCACTAAGCTCTCTATGGTCAATTTCCACAAACCCCTCGTTAGGATGGCTAGCTGCAAGTAAATCAGCAGCACGATTAGCCTCTCCTTGATTGAATTATGAAAGAATCTCACATTTGAATCACCGATCTCCAGCCACTTAAATTTAGATTTTTGTTTGGCCAAAGAATCATCAAGAGTTACATAAGGGGTAACAACATCCCTCTCAGACCTAGCAGTAACAATAAATATAGGCCTCTCCTTACTTAGATTGCAAATCATCCATTACCTTCTTGGCCTCCAAGGTCAGCTCAATCAGCTTAGCAAACACTACACCATATTTAGCATATAACAACTCATAGACGCAACAGCTTACTAGCTGTTGCTATTTAGCAACATGAATTGCAACTGCTAAAAAATTAGCAACAGCTTGCCCATGTTGCTACCCTAGAAACTGCAGCTAGCAGTTGCGGATTCGCAACATTCAAGCAGCGCACATGTGCCTGCTGTTTGCGTGCCAAGTAACACATTGGTTATTTCTGAACCCAAGTAGTACACCCCAATTTCCCCTCTAGGATTTTTGGCACCCAAAATTCACTGTTGGACGGGATATCTAATCCAGTTCCCCTCTTCTCCCATTCAACTTTTATCCTCGATTTTTCTTTCTTCTCACTCTCTTTCTTTTCCGCAGAACCCAAAAGAAAATCCTAACTCTAAAATCCCTCTCCCAAATCCCTCTCTCAAGTCGATTCTCTCTGTGTAACAGCTATCTCTCTCACAAATCTAACTATTACTGCTTTTTATTTTCTCAAATCTTTAATTTCCGCTTTGAATTGTTTTATCTCTGGGTATAAATCTAATGGGAAGAAGAGGATGAAGGCAACTAATGAAGGTTAAACGATGAACCCAACAATAATTTGTTCGTTTTTTTTTGTCTGAGCCTCTTTGATTTCTAGGGCATCTTTGATTTCTGTTCAAGAATTTGTTGTTTGAGAGTTAAGGGTTTCCGCCAGAAACAAACCTAAATCAAAACCCTAACTCTCAAATCTCTCCCTCAAATCGATTCTCTCCGTGTAATACTTATCCCACTCTGAAACCTAACTAATTTTTGTTGATTGTTATCTCAATCCCTAATTTCTTCTGTTTGTTCTCTCTGGGTATAGATCTGATGGTTTACGCATTGTTTGTTTAGTTGTTGTTGTTTCTGTTGATACTGCTGCTGGAAGAAGTAGGTATAAATCTCATTTTTTTCTTCATTGTTAGGTTATAAAGCGATTTAAATTTTGTTTTGCTATTTGGGTATTCATGATATTAAGCTGTTGTTGTGTATGTTAGGTGTGGATGACCCAAGTTCATTAAGACCCAACGAGCTTGATACATACTTAATTGGGTCCATTTAGTTGGGCTTGGGTCTAAGCATTTTGGATGTTTAAGGAGTAAGGAATGGCAATTATGTTAATAAGTCACTAAGAGGACACATGGCAACCCAAGAGTAAGAGGGAGTCTCTATAAATAGGATCTTAAGAGAACCACTGAGAGGGACTTTTGGGGAGAGAGAAAGAAAGACCACACGTTTTGAGAGAGAAGAAGAAATGAGAGAAATCGGGTTGCTACCTCTGTGATTCGGATCGGATCGAGAACACTACCCTATTTACATTGGCGACCACACCGGGAGACCGATTTCGAGTCCAGCGGAATGCAACCAGCGCTAGGAGCAATGAGCACGCCCCAAAGGAAAGAGCAAGTTCCCATTCCAGGCGAGGATTTTGTCCTAATAGAACACGAGCCAGTGGACAGCGATACTGATGATGCGCAGAGGATTGAAAAAGTATATGTAGGAATCGCGGACGCACTTGTGACATCGGCGCAGGGGGGTAAAGGAATTACACCATTTGTCGCCAGCAACACAAAAGACACGAGTCTGGAGGAGATGCGACAAGAATTAGCAACGCAGGCGAAAAAGCAACAGCAGTTGATGACGCTAATTAAACAGAAGGAGGGCGCGTCTTCACAAGAAGATGCCAGACCGATCGCCGGAACTTTTGATGAGCCAAATTTGGTCGGAATAATCGCCGGAAAAGCAAAACTCACGTACGCCAAGGGCTCTCAACAAGAGGTAGAAGGATCCAATGCGCCAATTGGGAAGATCTCGGAGGAAGACCTAGCCAGGTACATCGAAGAGCATTATCGAGTAGCAAAACAAGACCATGGGTATAGTTCTCTAGACCCACCCTATACAAAGGAGGTAGTCGCCTACAAGTTCCCACATGACTATACATCGCCCAAGTTCAAAGTATACACGGGGCAGGGAAATGCACGAGAGCATCTGAGTCGTTTTCTTTCGGCGATGAATCAGCATGCAAAGGACGAAAATTTATGCTTGAAAGAATTTTCGAAATCATTGTCTGAAGTCGCATACACATGGTATGACAATTTGAAACCAGGAAGTATAGCAACATGGGAGGAGATGGCGCGCCTGTTTCTCAAAAAGTTTTTCTCCGCAAAAAGGCGAGTGACATCGGTCGATTTAGCTCGGACAACGATGGGAGTCGATGAAGACCCTATGAAATACATCACAAGGTTCCGAAGCCACACGCTCGAGTTAAGCGAAGAGGTACCAGAGGACCGGCTGGTTGAGATTTCCGTTGGAAAAATGACCGCTACCTTGCGCTTCGCCTTGTCCAATTTCCAATTCCAAACCTTTGTAGAGTTAGAAGAGGCCGCGGCGCGGTTATCAGATTGACTTGGGATCTTTCACCAGGTGAAGATGGAACAGACATGGTACAACTCCGTTAACTCGTTAAGTGCAGTGGTTACTAGTAGTGGACCCGCTCCGGGAAATAAGCGACAAGCGCCCTTCAAGCCATTTCAAGGCGCCGCACCACAAGGAGTACGCAGTGGAAATAATTCTAACAGTCAACGTCCTATTCCAGCGCCCATACCTTGCACTAAAGAGCAAATCGAGAACCTCGTCGATCAATGGGCCGCTAATGGAGAAATTAACTTACCACCCGCTGTTGTGGACATAAACACTGTCAACAAGGCTCATGAACGATACTGCCACTTTCATAGGAGGGTAAACCACTCGACCCTTGATTGTTATGGGGTACGAAATGCGTTTTGGAAGAAAGAAAGGGCTGGGGAGATAGATCTTGGGCGACAACAAATAAACAAGGATCCTTTGCCCAACCACAACGTCATGATGATTTCCCATGACCCTAGGGACGAGGGATGTGCAGCGTGGGATGAATCCAAGGAAGAGGCGTGCGAGTTGTCTGGTGGGAAACATGATTTTGAGGGAACGAATAATGTCGCTTTCCAGTTTTCCAAAACCGTCATCGCACATCAGTTCTTTGACTCCCTTGGTTTCAGTGAAGACCAGGTTAGGGAGGCGTCTCAGGCAATTGCTGCCATAGCGGCAGGCTATCAGGCGCTATCAAGGGGAAGGATTACTTTCGATGATAGCGATATATGTATCCCAGGAGAGCACTTGCGTCCTTTGTACCTCACGACGACTGTTAATAAACATCAATTAAGAAGAGTATTTATCGATGGAGGAGCGTCGATGAACCTTGTCTCGGTACACACCCTGGATTTACTGGGGATACCAAGGGAGGATATCAGAGAACGAAAAACGGTAGTACGCGGCTTCGGAGGTCATACCCAAGAGGCAATCGGAGTAATATGTCTTGTTATGTCCATTGGGCCAATTAAAGCATCAGTACCTTTCCATGTGTTAGACGGCCACACTTCGTTTCACCTACTTCTTGGGCGGGGGTGGATACGCGATCATCATGTTGTGGCGTCCACCTATCATCAATGCATTAAAACCAGCATCGGGGGAAGGGAATACAGAGTACCAGCCACAAACAACCCTTTTGGTCCCGAGGAAGCATATATGGCAGAAGCAATTTTCTATCAGCCCATGGGACAGGGAGAAGCGGCAGTGATAGGTCTGTCCTGGACGATTCCTTTGCCAAAGTGGGAAGAAGATAACAAAGTCTCGGTCTTTAATCCTGCTCGCCTGGAGATGCCTAAAGAAAAGAGGAAGATTGAAGAGAAGGCGTCTGTATTTAGCGCTGAAAGATTAGGGGCGCCAGCTGGCACCAAAAGGCCGAAGACAGGTTTAGAGTCTCGTTTTCACCGTTTCACCACTCCAGGCGGGGGGCATATTTATAGATTATAGCAATCAGCGGAGATGTTGCCACCCGAGCAATTGTGTGAAGCATCTATAAGCCAGGTGACACCATCTCCCCATGAGGAAGAGGAAGTGACGGCGGAATCATTACCAGTGGAGGAAACCACAGAAATACCATCATTAGACGAGGTAGAAGAAGTTGACATCGGTGGCGAAGAAGAAAGATTAATTAAGATTAGCGCGTCCCTTGGAAAGGAAGAACGGAGAAGAATGGTTGAACTATTGAAAGAGTATAGAGACGTTTTTGCCTATACATACAGCGAGATGCCAGGATTGGACGCAGAGCTAGTTGCACACTCCCTAGACGTTCTCCCTTACGCGCGCCCCGGAAAGCAAAAAAGTCGCACCTTTCACAAGGATGTGGCGTTGGCGATAAAGGAAGAGGTCGAGCGGCTAGTAGCGGCGAAATTTATCAAACCCATAAAGAATGCACCATGGTTGGCTAACATTGTACCGGTAATGAAGAAAAATGGAAAAATCCGCTGTTGCGTGGACTACAGAGATTTGAACAGAGCCTGTCCAAAAGATGAGTTCCCTGTGCCGAACATCGATATGCTAGTAGACGCGACTAGTAACCATCAAATGTTTTCATTTATGGATGGTTATAGTGGCTACAACCAGATTAGAATGGACGCTGTCGACACGCACAAGACGGCATTCCAAACGCCATTTGGATGCTTCTACTACGAAGTGATGCCCTTTGGGCTGAAGAACGCGGGGTAACTTATCAACGCGCCATGGTCTCTATCTTTCATGATTTGATCCACAGGCAAGTTGAAGTATATGTTGATGATATCGTGGTTAAATCCCGGAGGAGGGAAGACCACATGGACCATTTAAGGACGGTATTTGAGCGCTGCAGACAGTACAAACTTAAGATGAATCCCTTGAAGTGCGCTTTCGGAGTCACGTCGGGCAAGTTTTTGGGTTTCGTGGTTACCAGCACGGGAATCCGAGTAGATCCAGGAAAGGCGCAAGCAATACTGAGTATGGACAGTCCGTCTAACTTACAGGAGCTTCAAAGTTTTTTAGGGAAAATATCCTACATTATGCGGTTTATACCAGGCCTCGCCCAAATGATGGCCGCTTTTACCCCGTTGCTGAAGAAAGGGTGCGCATTCCAATGGGGAGACGTCCAACGAACCGCTTTCGACAACATAAAACGATGCCTGACTTGCCCACGAGTCCTTCGCCCCCCAATACCAGGCAAGCGGCTACACCTCTATCTAGCATACACGACCGAAGCAATAGGAGCGCTCCTTGCTCAAGATTTGGGAAATGACCAGCTTTTCCCTATATATTACGTGAGTCGCTTACTGAAGAAAGCCGAGGTGAGATATCCTCGCATAGAGCAAGCGTGCTTAGCTCTCATATATGCATCTCAAAAATTAAGGCCGTACCTATTGGCGCATCAAACGGTGGTGGTTACCGCGGCAAATCCCATGGTTTATTTAGCCGAACGTCCATACTTAACGGGGCGAACTGCACGATGGTCCCTCCACCTGTCAGAGTTCGGGTTATATTACCAAAGACCATGAGGCGTCAGGGGTCAAGCAATTGCAGACATTTTAGCCGCGGTCCCAGGAAGCGACGAGGCTGATATTCATGAAGATATCCCTGGGGAGGTAGCAGAACTAGAGGAAGAAGGCATGTGGGACATGTATTTTGATGGGTCGTCGTACGGGACATACGGGGGATCTGGCATTGTGTTCGAAACACCGGAAAATGAGCTATTGTCGTTCGCCTTCAAACTGGATTTCGTCTGTAGCAACAACATGGCCGAATACGAGGCATTTCTAGTAGGGCTCAAGCTGGCAGAGCGGATGAAACTCCAACGACTTCACGTACATGGTGATTCAAAGTTAGTCATGAGTCAAGCAGGAGGGGAATTCCAAGTCAAAGAAGAACGGCTAGCACCCTACCGCGCGGAGGCACAAGAGCAGATGGCCAAGTTCGCCCAAATAGAATTAGGGCACACTGGAAGAGCCATGAACAGGCACGCGGACGCTTTGGCAACACTTGCGGCAAAAATCAATTTGAATGGCAAAGACGAAGGATCGATTATCGTATACAGGCAAGAGCTGCCTAGCACTTGGTTGCAAGAGATGAAATTCGAAGAAGAAAATGATTGGAGAAAGGGACTCATGAGGGAGCTCATTAAGCCAAAGGAAGACAGGTTGATGTTGTTCAAAAAATTAAAATCTTTCGTGGTTATCAAAGGGCAACTGTATTACCGAATGGCGGGGGGAGCTCTAGCACGATGCATAGGAAATCAAGAGGCGATAAACCTCTTGGACAAAGTTCATCAGGAAACTTGTGGACACTCAGGAGTGGTTCCACTATACAGGAGAATACAAAGGAAAGGGTACTTCTGGCCCGAGATGGCAACACAAGCCGCGACTTTACAAAACAATTGCACCGAATGCCAAGCGCCGCCACAACCAGCAGAAGTTTGCACGATCGAAGAATTGGATTGGAGGCAGCCGTACATAAATTACTTAAGGAACGGATCACTCCCGGGAGACGAGGTAGAAGCCTTGGTGATAAAGAAAAAGGCAGCGCGTTTCTTCATCAATGAAGGGATACTGTACCGGCGAAGTTTCAACAACGGAGCCCTAAGGTGCCTAAATAATGACGAAGCGCGAACAGTAATGACCAAAGCACATGAGATGGAGCATCAAGGAAAACGCAAATTATTCCTACATATTCACGATGGGGGATACTATTGGCCCACCATGGAGGCGGACACATCAGATTTTGTAAGAAAATGTGATATTTGCCAACTCCATGGAAACGTCATCCAAGCGCCACACAAAGAGTTACATAGCATAGTTGCCCCGTGGCCCTTCCACAGTTGGGGTCTGGACTTGATCGGTCCTATAAGCCCCCTATCTTCCGGAAGGCACAAATACATAATCACAACCACGGAATACTCAACCAAGTGGGTAGAAGCGGCGCCTCTGCGAAATTATGAAGGAGAAACCATTGCCGCGTTTATCAAAGAATACATCATTTGTCATTTCGGCGCGCCAATGATCATTCGCTCGGACAACGGCACTTCGTTCATTAACCAGAAGGTGGCAGACTTGTTGGCCAAGTACCACATAAACAACACGCGTCAACAGAGTATTACCCACAAGGAAACGGATTGGCAGAGTCCACCAACAAAACGCTGCTCAAAATCTTAAGCAAAACTGTCCACGACCATCACAGGAGTTGGCATGAGCAATTACCTTTGGCACTATGGGCTTACAGGATCTCCAAGCGGAGCTCAACAGGAGCATCTCCATACTCTTTGGTATATGGAGAGGATGCCATCCTGCCAGCGGAAGTGGCGGTGCCGTCAGCCAGAGTAGCGGTAGCCAGCCACGCGGAACCCGACGATGTAAGCAGAATCGCGCATCTTGATACGCTTGCAGAAAGAAGGGCGAGGGCGGAAAAATTCGCTGAAACATATAGAGATACTAAGGCGCGTCACTATAACAAAAAGGTAATACCTCGTTCCTTCGAAGTTGGCGATATTGTGCTAAAAATTACAAAGCACGTGCAAAGGAAGGCCAAAGCAGGGAAATTCGCAGCGAACTGGCGTGGGCCTTACATCGTACGAAAGGTTGCAGAAAGTGGCTACTATTACCTCAACCACATGAGCGGCGAGGAAATCGATACCCCAATTAATGGCAAATGGATTAAGTTATATTATGCATGAGAGGTTAGAGCCAGGGAACGGTGGCGGTAACTTCCACCCCTTATCATTATTAATTTTTGTTTATTTATTATCACATGTAAACCATGAAAAGATATATAAGAGAAATATATGCTCTTTCCTTCAGTCAAATCATTTATTTTAAGGGCACCGAAAACCCTAAAGGAGCGCCATGAAAACGCTACCTCAGGAGCGCACTGAACACGCTTCCTTTTTATAACAAAATCGATTAAACACAAGGGCACTGAACACCCTGGTCGATTGGGCACCGAAAACCCATAAGGAGCGCACTGAACACGCTGCCTCAGGAGCGCACTGAACACGCTTCCTTTTAATGGAACACGCTCGGTGGAACGCCTGATACGCGGCCACTCTAAGACAGGCGTTATACCAATTGATTAAGCTAAACATCACCAAAACACGCTCGGGGCGTTACACCAACTATTGGAACATGCTCGGAGGGCCGCCTAACACGCGCCCTACCAGCAAAAACAAAATTTCAAAATGGTTTCAGAGCCACATATCAAGATCACGCAAGGATTTTGTAACACATTATTGGAATACGCCCGGGGCGATTATGTCAGCTGATTAATCTATAATTATCTGTTAAACTATCAATACATGCTCGGAGGATCGCCTAACACGCGCCCTACCAGTAAAGGAAATTTAGCCCACGAGGCATATAAACGGAACATACTCGGAGGGTCGCCTAACCCGCGCCCTACCAGTAAAGGAAATTTTGCCCACGAGGCATACAAACAGAACATACTTGGAGGGTCGCCAAGTCCGCGCCCTACAAGTAAAGAAAATTTAGCCCACGAGGCATATAAACAAGAACATGATTGGAGGGTCGCATAATGACGTGCCCCGCTAGTAAAATAGATTTAGCCCATGAGGCATATAAACGGAAACATGCTCAGAGGATCGCCTAACACGCGTCCTACTAATAAAAGAGATTTAGCCCACGAGGCATATAAACAAGAACACACTCGGAGGATCGCTCAACACGCGCCCTACCAGTAAAAGAGATTTAGCCCACGAGGCATATTAAACAAGAACATACCGGGAGGGTCGCCTAACAACGCGCCTCACCAGTAAAACAAATTTAGCCCATGAGGCATATAAATAAGAACAGGCTTGGAGGGTTGCCCAACAACGCGCCCCGCCAGTAAAACAAATTTAGCCCATGAGGCATATAAACAGAAACATACTCAGAGGATCGCTTAGCACATGCCCTACAGGTAAAATAAATTTAGCCCACGAGGCACATAAACAAGAAGCTTTTCAAAAAATCATTAACACAAACAAAGGCGTACGTAGTAAACCTCGCCCCTTTTTTCTATGATACTAAGCAAACATGAAGAAAATCAACTAAAAAAAAATAAATCAGCCAACTACAAGAAAGCGCGCTTTCACAATTGTAAAAAGGCGTTACAGTATATTTTAAACATTAACCAGTTCAGCTAGCTCAGTTTCACATTCAGCAACGCGCTGTGTGATAAAATCAACGGAATCCCGCGCATACCCAGCATAGTCCTCCTCTTTAGAAAGTTGTTGCACGAGCTCATTATAGCGATGACGCGCCTTACCTCGTACAATCGAATCCGCGCCTGCACGCCGAATCAATTCTATAGTCTCGCATTGCTCCGACAGAGCCACACGGATGCTCTTACACCGTTGTTTATGCGATTGAAGTAAACCTTTGGTTTCCAAAAGGATGCCACGCAAGCGCTTCATTTCTTTCTCAAGATTTGCACGTTTTAGTGCGCCAGGAGTAGCGGGAAGGGCCAATACCCACAAGCCATCCAGAGATGCCATCACGACTGATTTTTTTTTAAAAAAAAGAGGGGGGATGATGACAATTTTAAAAAAAATAAGGGGAATAGGCAATGGAAAACCCCCTTTTATATCAACAAAATTAGCACATTTAATGCAAAAGGGAACCGCCTTGGGCATGAATAACAGGTGTCGAAATAGAGAAACGTTTTCATTAAATTTAAAAAGCCGCACGGCATCTACATAAGAAAAAAGTTCAAACTAATGGCATAACCGCG